>SNQJ01S0000455.1:190303-226552 GCA_010110895.2 Picea sitchensis
TTTAATTTTAATTTTTTAACTTTTTATTACTTTATTTTTAAAATAAATATTAATAAAAAATATGGGATTTGAAACCATATTTATTGTTTTAAATTATTTAGCAAATAGATATCTCACTTTAATAAAATTATAATTCATTAATCTAGAAGATTAATTAGTTTTAACAATAATTTACATGGGTTACTCCCTATCTTGCTTAACCCAACTTTTCTTATTATACCATATGATTTTAAATTGCTTTTGAATGGTTAAGAACTCATATTCATTATGCAACAAATATGGTAACTTCCTAAGACCTAGAGGCATCTCTAGAAGTGGAAGTCTACACTTTACAAACCCTTTTCAAACCATTAGTGCATTATAGGTAGTAAGTTTTGTCTACAGACAATGATGTAATGTAGTTTTTTTCCTATTTCAAAAGAAATGTAGAAATGTTCATATCATCTATTATCATGTATATATCAAGCAAATTTTCTCAACATAAAAGTATTTCGAATATGTTAGCAATGTCTACCTTCTATAAAAAACATACAACATATCATAGTGTCATTAGTACTTTAATATGTCATCATGTCTTCTATCTTAGTAACTCATAGAGGTACAATGTTATCATATCAATAGGAACACACTGATGCCCACTTTATTTCATTGGAATAGTGTAGTTGTAACGTGTTGTAATGGTCAATTTCTACTAGTCGCAACTGCCATAACTATGACTAGACATGCTTGCTATACTACTATACTAAGTAGAGTTATTCATATACCCATTTTATATTCTCCACTTCAAATTTTGGGTATAAATCAACAAAGATTTTGGAATTATCCACTTTTAATATGTTAAATAAATAGTAAATGTTTTATATCATTATTTATATGATATTTTTATTTGAGGTTTATTATTGTTGTGTTTAAGGGGTAACATTTAATGAAAACTAAAAATTAATTACAAATTGATGATTTCACCCGAATATAAAAATTTTAATTGTAGAAAAATTTGGTAATTAATTAATGACTTTTTATGGGATAAAACATTGTATGAAAATGAAATGTTTAATGAAAACTAAAACTTTATTAGAATTAACAAAAACTTAAAAAATATTTTTGGTAAAAGAATTTGTAATAAAAAATAAAAATGTTTATAGGAATTTGTCTTTGTATGTTATAGAAATGATTTGTCCCCACCCCTTAAGAAGGAAGTGTGATAGTGATGATTCAAAGAGCAATATTTTTGCTAATAGTATATTTATTTAACCGTCTTTTTTAAAACATTGTGAAATAGCCACACTCATATGTGGCCAAAACCCACCTCCTTTAATATTAATATTTTGATATTCAATATCTTTGTCAAGAGTTAATGGGTTTTATTATTTTTAAGATTATTTAAAAATTAAAATTTAAAAAGAATGAGTTGATAAAAAATTCAAACCATAAATCATCAATACAATCCAAATTTAATTATTTAAAAAATTAACTTAAAAAAATTAATTTGGTAAAAAAATAAAACAAAAAATCATCAATAAAATCCAAATTCTAAGTGATTTGTTCTCTTAATAATTAATTTTAATAAAATAGGTTTAAATAATTGTATAGTAAAAAAATTAAATTTATTCATGTATTAATAAACCTATAATAAAATATGTTAAAATACATGAACAACATATTCTTTGAAAGATATTTGGTACTAACAAAGTCTTTGAAAAATATAATTCTAACCTATGCCTAAGTTGAACCCTACTGGAGAAGATTGTTTAACAAACTATAACAGTGTGTTTCATGTGGGCTTACCTGTCATCCAAGATTTGATTTGTCCTTCCCCTATATGGTAACCACACATGAGAGTAGTCAGTGGAAAAGTAACCATGCAACTTCTGCGACTAATCTATACTTAGCAATAAACTATAAGCTTTAGGAATGCCAACAACAACAACGTCAATAATTTGATAGACTTGAGGATTTGAAGCTAATAGTATCATGACATCTTTCATTTCACCCATGAATTTTATGTTAGACCTATCTAATTGAATAATTATGGTTGTCCACACTGAGGGAATAACATTTATTCTCTAACACGTAGATTACGACATTACATTGTATCCAAAAAGTCAATAGGAACGTGGAAATCTATGATATTGAATGTGAGCGTATGATGGATGCACTAACAGTAGCGTTTTGTACTTTTATGTCCTATCTATTTTCAGTTTTCAATCTATTTTTAACAGTTTTGTGTTGAATTCCATAGGTGGTAGTGGTTTTCTACTGTGGATTAGGTTGAGGTTTAAATGTATTCATAAGTAAATACATTTGTTGAGGTAGAGTATAGATATGACGGGAAGAGAGTTGGTGGATTAGGATAGCTATATGAGTTTGAAACATGGGTTTTGGGTTTTTTTTGTGTGTGGATAGTGGACAACCAAGAGGGTTGGACCTCCTTGTGGATTCACAGCCTCGGTCATGGGTGTCATGATGTTGAGAGAAAATGAAAAACAAGCCTATGTCTGGGAGCAACGTCCCTTGTATGCAACCATTTCGTTCAACAAATTTGAAGATAATTTTTCTGTTATATTTTATCATGTTTATTCCAATGTGTAAATGAATATTTCAATGTTGTATGTTTTCTTGGGTTAATCACATTCAAGTTTTATAATTATTATTAGATGTGTGAGTAATTTAGCATGATGCATGTTGTAAATTTTATTTGTATGAGATTAGTTTTTTGTTTTGTTGGTAATGGATATTTTACATAACTTATAAGCTCAACATTAAAGGCAAAACACCCTTTTCTATCCTACTCATAGAATCAATAATTTCCCCTATTGAGAGTGTGACAATGACTTGGTAGTTAACTTACAAGAACAATATAAACAACATGGAAGAAAAGAGACTTCCTGAAATTGCTTCAAACTCCATCAAAAACCACCTATGAGTCAAGTGAGAATTTCATTAAGATTAGAAGTCTTGGATAAATCATCGAGGAATAAAGGAACATATCATTCTACAAAATAATGATAATATTAAAAATATTATTACATCTAAATTTAAAGAGAAAATGTGGTGTGATAAATAATTAGAGGATAAAAGAAAATTAAGATATTATCTTTTTTGTTTGCTAGTGTTGGGACTCAGAAATGTCATATTTCCAGCCACCTTTCCCTTCATCATTCTTCACATTTCATCGCCCCATTAACCTTTCATGATATAATTTTCATAAATATATTTGGGTTTCACCTTATTTTTTTCCACTTTATTCATTTTAGTATTAAAAGGGAATTTGTGATTAAATATTAGAAAATCAACATGTTTTCATACATATCTCAAAAATGTGTGAGTTTTGTAATGTGTAGAAATATGTGAAGGATTATTATAAAAAGATTTCTGGAATAGTTCCTCCACCATTTCAATATTTAAGGAGATAATTCAGGCCTATTCCAAGGAGAAGATCATGGAGATTTGGTTGTTATATCTTATCCAAGATATATGAGAGATATGTGTGAGGATTTGAAGGGATCGTATTTTGTAATAATGGGAAATTGGTTGAGAGAGAAGTGGATCTGTAATTATGAGATGCTTATCTTCTTTTCAAATATCTCATGTATAAAAGAGAGTTCCATCTCTTCACGATGTAGATTGGATTCATGAAAAGACTATTTTTGTAAATCTACTTGTTGAAGATTAATGCAAGTTTGAATTCAGTGATCTTGTGTCTCTTAGAAATTAGCATCTCCTGATATAAAAGATTCCATGTTGGCATAGACAAGGGCCACTAATCCATCTTGGTAATCTCATTGTAAATTATTAGTGTAGATTTTCATTTCATGTACCTGTTATTTTGATTTCATATTATTTTGTTTTGATTTCACTATTAGAATTTGTTGCAAAGTGTGGCAGTGCAGGAATAGTTGGATCTCCATATTTCACCATACATGAGATTTAATGGAGAATTCCACTACACTTAGCTTTATTTTCCATAATTTATTAGGTTACACCTTGCTAAAACATGCACAATCAAGACCTTCATCTCTCACCCTACATGCACCTATAATGGAATGTTGTGAATGCACAAGGTGTTAATTGTTATTAATTTAGTTTCTCCAGGAGATAGAATCAAAGTTCCTATTTTACTTTCATGAGCCATCAATGAACATGTCCATCACTTGAGCAAGATATTTAGATCATATGCTTGTTTATGAGTTTTTCTTTCTGAATTTTGAAATGTGTGCAAAGTGTTATCTTTGAAGTGTGAAAAAAGAGTGTTGAGTTTCGAATGTCTCTTATTTATGCTATATTCATCATATGTAGATAAACTACTTGTTGTCGGCACATATAGTGCATCAACTCTAATGATTACGAATCCCAGATTGACATATAAATGAGTGAAATATACTAAACATGTATTTGCACCAACAACTAGCATGCTCGTTACCCATGGGACTAGATTGTGGTCTAAGAAACCACAACCTAGGAACATATAAGCCATCAAAATAACTTGGGGATAATACCTATCCTGTTGCACCAACCCTTAACATGGTTGGATTTTTTTTGGGTGTCTCCTCCCAGCTACCATGAGTTTCAAATCTTGGCCACCTTACAAAATGAAACCCTCGAAATCCAGTTGCACTACTGGGATTTGATGAGAATAAAGATATTATCAAATCCCTTCCCTCTCTCAAAAATTTTGGATCTACATTATTTCTTGTAATTGGCTTATTTTCCACACCTATATCATACCTTTACAAATTTTCTGGGATATATAGATCTTCAACTAGATTTAGATCTCCCACTTGAGGACTTAGATCAATTTATTTCCTGGGAGATGCTATAGCAGGAAAACCCCCTACAGACTACACTAGGGTTATAAAGTGCAGGCAGAGCTAACCGTTTAAAGTCTCCTACTTTTAAAAACTATCCAGACAGTACCCCACGATCATACACAAAATAAAAAGTATAGGGATTCGGTAGGCTTACCTGAAGCCCCATGTCCGGTGTTGATCCCTTTGTGCTTCGTTGTTTCTTGACTGCAAATCTCCTCCCAAGTCCAACCTGCATTCACCAAAAGAAAAATAAGAAACTACAAGCATTCATTCTATATATGGATTAGTGGGTCATATATAAAAAAATACAAATAAATCATGAAGATTGAAGACATCATTTGGCAGGATGGAAAAAGTATTTCTTTATATTAATCTCACAAATTCACTTACAATATGAGACCGACAACAGCTCCTCCAACTCAGTCCCGGGATCCTCTTCACCATGCACCAAATACTTCCACATATTATTCTCCTCTTCAGTTCTCTCTAGGAAAATGGCAAGGGTTTGCAATGGAGGAAAAAGGGTTGAAAAAGGAATTCTGGCTCAAACTCACAATGTGGTTGCAAAATATTGGGGCAAAGGGGGAATACTAAAATGGGCAAAGTTTCTTTTCTCTCGTGCCTCTCTCTTTTTGGAATGGGACCCCAACACCTTATTTTATAGGAAAAAAAGATATATATATGTTTGGGTGACCGACTATGGGCAGTCAAATGGTTACGTAATGACCCAAAAACCCATATCCCTTTGCAATTTTTTATTTTTCGTGCTTTTTGTGAGTATACGCAGGTTGTAATGGTGCAACAAGCATGTGTATGCGGGCAGTAGTGGTGCAGGGCGCGTACACCTTTAAAAAAATGGTTTTTTAGAAGAGTTGTTCAATGATGGCTTGGAAAAAATAGCAAGTAAGATGGCCTAATACCAGGTATGCATGTCTGGTGAAAATTAGGGTTATAACAGATGCCCCCTAATGTGTGAGGTCAAAAGAGAATCTGATGGACGAAATACATTACAAATCTTCACCAACGTACGAAGCGAGTGAGCCCAAGATCAGAGTTTAGGAGGTTCCATCTGCAAAATAAAAATTGTCTCACCGAGGCAGGCATACCCATGCTCGAGATGAGATAAATCATGGTTCCCAACCAAATACAATACATATCCATGTCGTATAACTATATAAAGTTTATCCGTGAGCAATGCACAACGGATATACATCTCAAAATCAAAATATATACATGTATAGTATGCATCTTTAAGAAGCTAATGACGCCCGATGGTTGGATATGAGGCCTTCAAAGCTCAAGGAACAACTTCAAGATCTTCAAAACTCGGGTAGGATCATAATATGACTTTACAACTTCACTACCCAGAGGTCTTCAATGACTCATCGAAAACAGACAAGAGGATCTTGGTGATTAGGAAGAGAACTTCATTGATTTCGAACAAGGACTTGATTGGAATTCCAGGGAGGCTAGGCATGAGGACAACAAACAAACTGTATAAGGGCCGACTCAAGTTTAGTAAAACTTCTCTTGGACAAAAGAATGACAAAAGATGAGACTCGAGAAGCATGGAATTGACATAAGTTCACGATGCAGGAGGTAACGTGAACTCTCCATATGTGTGGAAGGATAACCAAATGGAGGAGGACATAGCTCTATATAGAGAGAATAAATTCCTAAGGTCATATTAAATCCTATATCTTGAAAAACAAATGAAAGCATGTGCTTCGTCCAAGGGCAACTCATTGTGCTTTCAACAAAAAGAAAACACTTTACCCTTCCTCTTTTTTGGGTATATTTGTTTTTTTTTGTCTTTTTCAATAATTTTGAAAATCTTGAAAAGGAATAAAAGAATGCTACGTTACAAAGGAGGAAGGAGTGTCGTAGACATACTAGTTCCAAGCATAAGGAACATATTGATTCTCAGAACAAGGAGACATATGAAGGAAAAGGACACTCGAGAAAAATCCTCCACGGGTCAAGGTGTCAAGATGCAGAGGCAAAGTGCTACAAGGCTTGCGTATAAGGTATGCTTTGGATTGTTCAGTTGAGAGAAACATGGAGCTAGCGTTAGGAAAAATATGCAGCAATGAAAATGTGATTAGTAAGACACAATGATAACGTCCTTCGATGTAACTTTAACGAGCATAGATAATGTAAGCTCAATTTTTTTTCATTTTTAGAGAGTCTGAAAAAAGCGTAAAAGGAGGCTCCACTTGGGCACCTTTTTTCGAAGGTATTCTGGTTCGAAAAAGGGTTAAACTAGCACCGAACAAACATCTATTTAAAACCATTTTAATGAGTGTGAAAAAGACAAGATCACTCGGAAATCTTTTCATATTCAAGGAGTCTGAAAACAACTTAACTATGGACTCTGTAAGGGATGTTCTTTTGGACCAATTTAATGAGTGTGAAGAAACAAGGTCGCTCGACCATCTTTTCAATTTTAGGGAGTCTGAAAAGAGCTTAACTATGGACTCCATGGGGGTTCCTTTTTCGTAATTTTAGTCCCTCAGGCCCAAAAGAGGGTTAAAGTTATACTTGAGAATACTCTTCTAGTGAACCGAAGCTCCTAGAGTATACCTTTGTTCATACAATTGACTGTCCAGACCAAAAAAGGGGTAAACTATTGCCATATAGACATGCCTTCAAATTTTAGGTTGGTGAGTGTGAAGGGAAACAAGATCGCTCAACAATCTTTTCATGTTTAAAGAGTCTGAAAAGGGCTTAAAGAAGACTCATCTTTGTTTGGGATCCCCTAGGGTGAGGTCAAGAGTGATGATGAATCATACAAATGAGGCTCAAACTTGTAATAAGGAAAGAAATGATAAGGAATCTCGAGCCTATAGTCATTAACGACGACATGGATGCCAAAATAAATGAGGATATAACTAGAGCATCCATGTAAAGGCAGGCTCTACAACTAAATTACGACACTTAAAAAGAAACAATTATTGTTTCGTGTCGCAACTCGGTGGGTTCGATCCTATGGAAAAGTGAAAAAAGACAATGAGATGCAGAAAGTGGAGGTGGAATCCTAACTTAGATGAAAAATGTTGAAAAAATGACTTTTCACCAAAGGACCTTTAAAAATGACCCAACTCGCAAAAATTTTCCCAAGACCAAAAGTGAAGTGTATCGTAACATCCCGTAAGAAACTCAAGAACCATGCCAAATGATTTTCAAGCTAGAAAAAACGACAAAAGGGTCCAAAAAATGACAAAAAGGGGCCAAAAAATCTATAAATAGAAGCTGGCAACTCATTATCACCATTGTAAATTCAGAATTGACCAAAAAGTAAAAAACACCCCTTTGCTAAAAGAGTTTATTCTGGGAACTTCAGTGGATGAAACAAACTTCTTCTTGGACCAAGTAAGTATAAAACAAGCCCTATTGCAATTCAATATTTCTCTTTTAGTTTATTTTAGTTTTTTTCGGCGGCACACACTCTTAAAAAGGTGTGGCCCTGCATCTATGTAGGTTGTCCAAGGACAACCATAATATGCCCATGGGCAGAAAACAACCTGCCTACGTGCATACGTAACTGTGCTCAAAATAGCCCGCGTACACCCCTAAACATATGAAAAAAATTAAAAAGCAAGAGTTAAATCCCCTTTGAAACTGTCATTTTGCAGAATGTACATTCATTGGAGAGAAAGGCAGCATGAAGACATTGATTCTTTGGTTGCAGAAGACCCTGCTTCTCTCACCGTGTTGGCACAATGTGGGTTGTTGAAATACTTCCAGTGTCCACTAATGAGGGAACAACCTAGGTTACTGAACGCCTTGGTAGATTACTGGCACCCAGATGCCAAGGCATTTATGCTCGGGGGATAGTCATTGACTCCGATAACTGAGGATATCTATTTTCTAACTGGCCTCTCGAGGGGAGGGGAACCAGTCAACCTTAGTTCTTTTCCTCCTAAGCCTCACAACATATCCGAGCTGATCAATCTACACTGCGAGGCTGCCATAGATAAAATGGGTTCTCAGGTGTCGATCCACAAGATTTCTAACCTATCACTAAAAGTGATATTTTTACTTATTGGGTGCACATGAATTATGAAGTACAGTGCTTGAATGCATGAGTGTTTGACTGGAGCACAACCATGCTATATTGCATGAAATGACAACTGACAGACTGTCGTGTGCGGGGCAAAAAAAACTTTGGTCTTGGGACTATTCTCTTCTCCTTTTTGTTCGATAGGGTACCTAGTCTTAGTCCACAAGAGATGATACAAGGGCACGTGGCTTCTCTCCTAGCAGTGTGCATATGGGCGGTGTTGTTTATGCGATAGGTGGAGGGAGGACTGTTGAGGCATTCAATGATGCTTTATTTGACCAGTGGTCTAGGCATATTCCAGCTATAGAGGACTACCCTATGTCGGGATCAACTTCTCCAGGGATCTTGACATGCTCGTACCTCCTGGAGCACAACGAGGAGAGATAGGTATGTTTTTTTTTTTTTTAAATGTTATTTAATTTTTTATTTCTTTTATATATATATATCATTTTTTATGTATACCAGAGTATCTAACACTTATGTATCTGTTATGCACAGACGTGGGACCATTGTGTCCATCAGACTTCTCGAGGACTAGGCGGCGTCCTCGACCAAAGGCAAGACCATCCACAGCCATCAAACCAACAATAGCAGCAGGGGGACCTCTAGCCAGACAGGCTGAGAGAGTATTGAGACATGCAGAGCAGAACCTCACCGCACTGACTTGCACAGTCCCTATGGTAGAGATCGAGGATATCCCACCGTCGATGTAACCTCACGTATTTGGGGTACCACGGACTTGGGTCGAACTCTTCCAGCATTTGGCAAATGTCGTTGTTCACTATGGCAGGGCCAAGAGGCCTCACCCTTAGCTAGGTTGGACTACTTACGTGCCAAGGGAACCTTTTGTATATTTTTTAGGGCATAGACCCCATGACTTCTATTGGACATATATTTTTGAGGCACTTGCACCCACCTATATAATTTGATATTTTTGATATATATATATGTATTTACATCTTTTCATGTCTTATGGATTACATTTATTTACAAATGTATTTACATGTGTTTGTGTGATTTTTCTTACATGTGCGCAATATGCCAATCTAGTACATGATTAGCTAGAGTATCTTTGGTTTGATTCAATCTCATAGGAACATGGATATACGTAATGTAATCAAAACTTCGTTCTAAGAGACATACCCTAAGGAACCGTCGGTGTAGAGTAGGATCGTAAACATAGTAAACCCCATTTAACTGAGACACAACCAGCTAAGCGTCTAAGTAGACCTAGAGGTGAGAGATACCATGCGACAAAGAATTGCAAAGCAACTCTAAAACTGTGTTGTATTCGGCGAAATTCTTTGTGGAATCACCTAAACAGATAGCTCCTGCAGATAGAAACTATCTCTGAGGTGTGAAAATAACCCAAGCTGCGGAAGCAAGCCTCCGAGTGTGTCAACTAGCATCGTTCGCAAACCCAATGAACACCTCTGATAGACTTGACATCTTCCACAGTGAAAAATATGATTTAAAAAATGACATGTCCATAAAACCAAAAAGACAAAAACTAAAAATAAAATGCATAAGAACTATACATATGTACAAGAAGTCACCCAAGGTGACCCACCTACGAGTAATACTTCTTGAGGTAGAGCCCATTTCTAGGTTCCACAAAAGCATTTCCCTCAAATTCAACCAGACCATAAGTGCCCTTCTTTAGAACCTCCTTCACGACAAAAGGTCTAAACCACATGGGTTTGAACTTGTATGCCCCCAGGGGATCCTTATCTTGGTCATAGACCAGGATAAGGTCACCTTTTGAGAAAATCCAAGGATGAACGGACCGATCATACTGACACTTGACTTTTTGTTTGTGAGCCTCGTTGGCCAAGGCTGCATCATAATGTTTCTCATCGAGCTGCTCGAGATATAATAAACGCTCTTTAAGTGGTGAAGTGTCTATAAATAACTTTACTTCCAACTTTAGAGACAAGATCTGACACTCTATAGGCAAGACTACTTCCAACCCATAAATGAGTTGAAAAGGTGAGAAACCGGTTGCAGTCTTAACAGACGTTCGATATGCCCATAATGTCGAGTACAACATCAAATGCCAATTTGACATGGCCGAATTGATCGTTCTTCATAAAATAGTCTTAAGGGAATTATTCACAGCTTCCACCTGACTATTCACTTGTGGGTAGTAGGGTGATGAATGTTCCTACCTCAACCCAATATTTGACGTTAACTCAGACATCATTTTATTATGAAAGTGATTTCCATGGTCAGTGACAATCTCTCTTGGGATGCCGAACCTTGTTATTATTTGGTTAAACAAAAAGAGAGTTGTTTTCCTACCATCATTTTTAAACGTTGGCATAGCCTCGACCCACTTTGTGAAGTAGTCTATTGCTACAATGATATAATGGTGCCCCCTTGATGAAGGGGGGTTGAATGTAGTGTAATCAATCCCCCACTTGGTGAAGGGACCAACTGTGATGACGGGAAACATGGGAGCGGGGTGTGCCCTCATCTTCCGAGAGAAGATATGACATGGGTGGCACTTCTTGACTGGTTCATAACAATCTTTGATTAATGTCATCCAAAAGTAATCATCTTGTAGAATCTTTTGGGTTGTTACCAACCCAGAAAAATGACCGCCAAATGCTCCAGAGTGGGAAAGTTTAAGCACAATCTTCACTTCTTCATGAGTGAGACATCGACGAAGGATGCAATCTACACCTCGACGATACAGAGTGTCCTCGAGTATCAAATATTTCTTGGACTGATGGCGTATACAACAACGGTTATCACGAGAGGCAGAGGTGGGGCACTTCAAAGTCTAGAGATAGACTAGTATATCTCCATACCAAGGGTATGAAGACGCTATCAAAAACAAGTATCCTTTAATAGGTGACTCCTCGGGTATAACATCACCTGATTTGACCAGAAGTTCTGAGATGAGTTCCGTGAAGACCAATGACTTTTTGGATTTCACCGAAACAAAATACAAGTCAAATTCTTGGAGGATAACTATCCATATATTGATCTTTCTACCGATTAAATGTCATGTCAACACGCATTGAAACAGATTCACAACAACAATGACAGTGGTCTGACGAAACAAGATATAATGACGAAACCGTTGGACAACATGAACTACTGCCAACAAAAGTTCTTAAATGTGGGAATAATTGAGTTTTGGTCCAACCAAGCCTTGGCCCAGGTAATAAATCATGTATTCTTCAAGCAAATCATCTGGTTGAACCAAGACCATATCGATGGTTGACCTTGCAGTGGCCAAGTACAATAAGAAATCTTTATTAATATTGGGTAGCCGAAGCAGAGGGGCAGACGTGAGGGTGCATTTCAATGCTTCGAAAGAGCATTGAGCGGATTCATCCCAATGAAAAGGAATGTCCTTATTTAGTAAATGCATGAAACCCTTTGTGATTTCAGCATAGTTTGCGATGAAATGCTGTAAAAAGTTCACTTTTCCCTGTAAACTATGAAGCTGAGGGATTGTGCATGGGGGAGGCAACTGAACTATCACCTCAGCCTTTTGAGGATTGACCATGATCCCTGATGTTGAAACTATGAAACCTAGCAGACGACCCAATGTTACGCAAAAACTGCATTTTTGTTTGTATTCAAGTGAATCTAGTAGTCGTGACATCGCTCAAAGATGAGTCGGAGGTGTGTGGGATGATCATCTCTCTTACAATATCATGATGTTAAATCATCAAGATAATCTTCGACTATGTGTTTGAGATCGTGGAAATCAAAAGACATGGCTCGCTGAAAAGTATCTCTAGCATTTTTTAGACCAAAAGGCATCTTCCAATAAGAGAATGTACCCCATAGACAAATGAAATCGTTTTTTTGTTGGTCTTCGAGTTTCATCTGTATCTGATTGTATCCTGAAAATCCATCCATGAAATAAAAGGCCTCGCAACCTACGCATTCATCGACTATCTGTTCAATAAATGGCATGGGGAGATTATCCTTTGGACAGGTCTTGTTCAAATCACAAATGTATGTACATACGTGAATTGTACCCTATTTTTTGTTGAATGGAATGGGATTTGACACCCATTGAGTCAATTGGATGGGGTAGATGAAACCAACTTTAAGTAGTTTCTCTACTTCAACCTTAATAGTTGTTTCTTTCTTAGGATTAACTGGAAGAAGATTATGTCTGATCGGCTTAGCGTTAACATATATCGTGATTTCTTGTTCAACTATTCTTGGATTTATGCCTAGCATTTCCTTGTAAGACCAGAAAAACACGTCACAGAATTATTTAAATAAATCCTTGTAGATTTGAATTTACTTTGCGGAGCAGTCCACTCCGACGAAGACATTCTCCATGATGGAAGGGTTTCTGAAGATATCAATAGGTATCATTTTAGCTATGGTTTCCATATTTCCTTCAACATAAACTTCATGTGTAGCCAAAGGATTAATAGGACGAGACCTATCTCCAGTCATAGTCAAAGTGAATTCACCTACTTCAATTCTTCTTAACTCTGGGAGGAAATAAGATATGCGATGGAGATCATCCCAGGGTTTGTCGAGACTAGTCATTGCCTCTATAATTTCCTCATCTGAGGGAAAGAATAAGTCTAAAGAATCAGTATCGGTGAGTGAACCTTGAGCCCAAATAGGCTCGAGAACCGGATCTAACTCTTGTGCAGGAGTTGAAAAGGGATCGGTGGAAGCTTGCTGGACAGTAGAGTACACAACCTATGGTGTGGATAAAGGCATGGCCATGCCATGCTACCCCATCTCTTCCATCATGGCTAATGGGGAAGGAAGAGTCCACAGATCATCAAATTAAGTTGTACGAAATGACGAGACTTGAAACATTTGAACCTTAGGCTGGTCGGGGACAGCTAATATGAACCTAACGTACCCATCAAAGGTGGGAACAAACCAACCCCTATGTTGACAATGTCGGGTTGAGGTTTATCAATCATCAGGACTGTGGATGGCCTTGATGAAGGGTCAGGACAGGTGAAGGACAACTCATCAATGGACACGATCCAACCCTTGCGTGGAAACAACAAGACCCAAAAAACTGTAGCGACCCTTCCCTGCATAGCATAGGTCCACCTCCTTCCTAAGAACATATTGTAGTCGAGAGATGCATCGACCACTTCAACCTCGACGCACACGGTCTTCCCCCCTAACTACACGGGGAAAGAAGGGGATGATTCCATGTGGTCGGAATGAATGACCATCGAAAGTGGTAAGAAAAGTAGGTGACAGAGACAAAATGGGTTGGCCAATGGCCTTCCAACATGCCAACGACATCACGCATGTCGAGGCACCCTCATCAACCACCGTGTGGAAAATGTTCCGAGTAAAATTTTTCATGGTGTAAGCCACTACTATATGAAACATGATGTGGTAAGGGAGATGAGGTTTTAAGTCGTTTGTATCAAGAATGATCGTTCCCGGATTACAAGTCTCAGCAAATCCTAAGGTAGATAACATAGCCTTTCTCTAGGAAGGGCATCTCTGGAGGACCCCCAAAGTGGGCATCGCATAAGGGGTTTGTGACAAATCCTCCACCACAGAGTAGTTATGGGAAACCCTTGCATTCAGATTGTGAGAATATTTCTTGAACGCACCTTTTGGGATGCATGCCATTGTTTCGCCCAACATATTCTCAATCTAGAGAGGAAGAGGTGGGTCTTCGGCTTCTTTACCCTTCTTAGAGGTGTTTGGCATTCCGTAGTCACGTTTCCTAGTTTCTATATCAATGTTACCTTTCAACATATACACATTCACAGATGAAGGATTACTTGAAGACAGAGGGGGTCCCTAACTGCCCCCTTCTCCACTAGAAGAATCTTGAGTTAAAATTTTCCTATGTGGAAATGGGTTTGTTAACACGGCAGGCTGCTACAGTGCCAATAAATTCTAGGCCTCTGTAAGATGAGGGCACAAGTGAGTCATATGGTATTTCATGCAAAGAGTACATGGATACTTCGACTTCTTCTATTGTATGTTTCCCCCACCAACATTATTGGTAGGTTTCGTATACCCCTTACCCTTCTTTCGTTGTTTCTTATTTTCATCGGGTTGTTGGGTGGCCTTCACGTTTGTTGATTGCACACTGTGTAAATACAACGTCCGAGTAGGGGGAGCAACTGAACCAGAGGTTTGGTTGTCCATTGTCTGATGTATTGACAATTGCTGTAACTGATTTGACAGTTTATCAACAAACTTCGTTTACGTTGAACCAACAATACCATCGGCATGTGGTATGGATCTTTGTTTGCTCTTGTCAAGTATAGACCGTGGTGCATCTAGAAAAACTTCGTAAAGTAAACTAGATTGAGAGTAAATTGGTTCTAGTTGTTGAGCTCTCATTATCACTTCTTCCTCTAAAAAGACCCCTGACGTTGCTATGTCTTTGGCTAACTGAGGTACCAATGACTTAAGGAACCACTCAAGGAGGAATGTTGGTGGGTCTAGTACTTTTATCAAACTCTTCCTGCGTCTCCATTCTCAAATGTGTTTTGAGATATGGTTCACCTTTTTCTGCTCAAAGTTGGTCAACAATTTGGTGTCGACATCGTGTCTCCCAGGTAATTGAAAATGGTTTAAGAAAACCATTGCCAATTATCCAAAGGTAGAGTATTTGTAGCGGTCGAGCTCAATCTACCATTTCATAGCACTATTGATGAGATTGTGTTGAAAAAAACGCAACTGGATGGAGTCATCTCTCAGTGACTTGGACGAGCACCATAAATGGAAGGTAGTCACATGATCGCTTGGATATGAATTAGGGTTAGCTTCGAACTTTGGAATGTCGGAAGGCAACTTGGTTGGAATAGGAGGCCAATGTAGATCATGACACATGGGTTCGTTTAATAACCTTGTCAAGTCTAGCAAGTGCAAAGTTGCCAGAAACAGTAATTTGGGTTTTTGATTATAACCAGGGAAAAAGGAGCCTGGAGTTTAGCTGGCACCAGGTTGCTAGGAAAAGTTAGGTTTTTAAAAAAGCTTCTAGTAATAACCATGGATGTTACCAATGTACGGGTTCTACGCTTGTTGAGACATCATCGGATGGCTCCCGTAATAGGACATTGAAGCTTGGTCTTGCGTTGCATTCCAAGTATTTTGGGAAGGGTTGTCCCCTGTCGATCCGAAGGGCATAGGTCCTGAGATTTTCCTGGGGTTCCATTGCATACGGATTTCAAGGTCCTTGTGAGGAAGGAATTCTTGAGTTTGCCCCCTGTGCAGGAATAGTACCCTACATAGGATTTTGTTGTCCATAATCAGGGTTGCCCCCGAATGATATGGCAACTAAAGATAATGCATTGTTACCAAATGTGCCGAACAAAGAGAACGTATTTGAAACTACCAATATGCAATAAGAAGGAATTCCTAGACTACCTTATCCAAACGAACTATAGTTTACATCTGGCCTGACGAAGTGTTGGTGAGCACCGTCGAGTGAAGGGGACGAAGGAGGTATATGACCCCCTATGTAAGGGAAAGAGTTATAGGGAGATAAAGTGCCCCCAATGGATCCTTCCAGAGGATCTTTCGAGCTCCCTACCCCTAGATCTAAATTCTGTAGAGTGGAGTAGGAAATGACAGATTTCGTATCGAAGCTAGGCATCCTATATGAGAAGGAAGATCTTGTTGCACTCTGGGTGAAAGGAGCAGTGCTCGTTTCCATAGACAGAATCAAACATTGCCTGAGGTAGAGGTGGTCAAGACCATAGTGGTCCAGAGAAACAACGGTTGGTTTGGAGGAAGAAAACCCTCTATAGCGACAACCGTAGAGGGAGTATGAGGATTCCCTAAAGAGGTAACAACATTTGTCTCCATCACTACTTATGAAACTACCTAGCACTCATAAGGGTCAACCTATGTGATGATGGGTGCCAATAGATCCGTAATCAGAGGGTCATATGGACCAAGAGATTCCACTCCAAGGTCATAAATGGTTGGTTCCTCTGGAATTAAATGTTCTCCACTCTGAGGTGGGTCAAGCACAATTTCCTGTGGCCTGGTTGCCTCAAAATACCCTTGTTGATCTAGTCTTTTCCTTAGTGGTGGCGGGGGTGGATCCATATTAACCGACGGCAGGCCAAAAAGCCTTTGCAATCGGTGGAGCTCATGATCCTCCACAGTGTGAGAATATCAATGACACACTAGGGATTTCTATTAACGTTAAATACCATCACACACTAGAAATATCTCTTATGAGATAAGACAAGAAGATCACTAACTAGTTGGAAGAACAATTACACCAGCCAACACTAAAGCAACCTACCGGTACAAGTGAAACTGGAATACGGAAGCACCCTCCAAGTATACTCTACAAAGTGTGGTACGATGTCTACCCTAGGTACCGCAGTATACCCCCGTAGTCACCTATGTAAGTCACTAAGATAAAGGTAACTAGGTTGCCAATGCACGAACAATCACCAGTTGGGTACAGTCGACAGTTGGCTGGACAACAATGAGTAGGGTATCAAGCCCAAAACCTATCAAGGGTATCAAAAGTAAGTTTTCTAGAAGACTACTGAGGACCTCGAACGGATTCAAGACCCACAAAGCTTCATGGAAAATGTGATCAATGGAATCCCAAGATAATCCCTCTATATGTGTTCCCCACTACGCTTGGTTCGGCTTTGGAGGGGTTATCTCCACCACCTTTCCGCACGCGACATCATGTTTATCCCCTGTGTTAGAGGGGGTTCCCAGATAACTTTCACGGTTACTGGACTTTTAAGCACTCCCTAGCAGAGACTCCTATGTTTTGTTTTGTAGCCTTGAAGAGTTTCCTCTCCAATCCTAAATCAAGGCTCTAGCCTAGACTAGATTGATGGACCCTACAAACACAAAGTCTAATAAATTTTAATTAAGGGTTAATATTAGTGGTTGTCTTAAGTCAAAGGGAACATAAATGAAACCATTGATGTTATTTAAGGGATGAAATAGAAGAGCATAAAATGAAATTGAAAACAAACTACTTCTTCTTCACAAATAAAGATTTTCCAAAGTAAACCCTTTCACCAAACTTTTTCGTAACTATTTTTCTAAGATATTTGAAAAGAAAAACCAAAAAAAAGATTTTGCTCGACTACGAGCTACTTCGTGTCCTAATTATTCAAATAAATAACTTAAGAAAACTTTCTTTTTCCTTGATAAATAAAGAAACTAACCTAAACTACTTCAAACAAAGAAATGAAAAACCTCTTTTTTTATTATTTTATGCTTCAAAAACAAGAAACTTGAAAATGAATTCTTTTTTTTTCTTCTAAAGAAAAAAAGGGAAAAATGAAGACAATACAAGACCAAGAAATGACTTCTGGCCCACTGTGGATCACAGGGAGACACTGATAATACAAGACAGGAAGATTAGAACAAACTCACAAGCTTGTCTAAAAACCCTAATAAAGAAAACACTAGAAAACTTTGATGAACAAAAGATATACTGAGGTCAAACCTAGGCTACAGACTATTATTACAGAGACTAAGGCTAGATCAAGAAAACCCCTAAGAAGTATGACTTCTGACAGGGAAGAGGATGACTGCCTCTCCTTTAAAAAATATTTTCTCAACACAAGCATGCTACTGACACTTCAACAGCCCGCATATGTACCCGGGCTGTCTAAAGTTAGGGCACGTATGTATGCATGTAGACCCACTACAGGCCGCATACACCTCTATAACTTTCTAAAAAACAGAAAACACCAGTCAAGCTGTCAAGGCAGGGAATACTGGTATGGAATACCAAAATCCATTAAAGATTTAGACACTTATAGAAACTCAAAAAAGGAAATTAAACCAATTAAAACACCCAAAAAGAATATCCCCTAAAAACCCTAGAGGTGTCCTCAGTATGGTCTCAAAATCTGCTATAGCGGGAAAACCCCCTATGGACTACACTAGGGTTGTAAAGTGCAGGAAGATCTAACCGTCTAAAGTATCCTAATTTTAACAACTATCCTGAAAGTACCCCATGATCATACACAAAATGCAAAGTATAGGGATCCGAGAGACTTACCTTAAACCCCATGTCCGATGTCGATCCCTTTGTGCTTCATTGTTTCTTGACTACAGATATCCTCCCAAGGCCAACATGCATTCACCAAAAGACAAACAAGAAACTACAAGCATGCATTCTATATATGGATTAGTGGGTCAGATATCAAAAAATACAAATAAATCATGAAGATTGAAGACATCATTTGGCGGGATGGAAAAAGTATTTATTTATATCAATCTCACAAAGTCGCTTACAATATGAGACCGAAAACTGCTCCTTGAAATTGGTCCTGGGATCCTCTTCACCATGCACCAACTACTTCCACGTATTCTTCTCCTCTTCATTTCTCTCTAGGGAAATGGCAAGGGTTTGCAATGGAGGAAAAAGGGTTGAAAAAGGAATTCCTGCTCAAACTCACAATGTGGTTGCAAAATATTGGAGAAAAGGGGGAATACTAAAATGGGCAAATTTTCTTTGCTTTCATGCTTCTCTCTATTTTGAATGGGACCCCAACACCTTATTTTATAGGAAAAAAAGATAGCTATCTGGTTGGGTGACTAGATATGGGCAATAAAATGGTTAGGTAATTACCCGAAAAGCCATATCCCTTCGCAATTTTTTATTTTTCACACTTTTTGTGAGTATACACAAGCTGTAATGGTGCATTAAGTGTTTTTACATGGGAAGTAGTGGTGTAGGGTGCATACACCTTCAAAAAAATGGGTTTTTAGAAGATTTGTTCAATGATGGCTTGGAAAAAATAGCAAGTAAGATGGTCTGATGCCAGGTATGCATGTTTGGTGCAAATTAGGGTTATAACAGGAGAATCCTCTTACAAATAAGGCATATGTGCTATTAATTTCCATATTTTTCCACCTCATATCCTCTAACAACAAGGATTATACCACATCATCAAAACTTAAAGTAGTTGCATTACTACCTTTAGCCACAACTAGACTATCCCACGAGTCTGATAAATAGCACAATAAATCGATACACTTATCTTCATCATAAATATTTATATAAACATACAATAACTAACTTACCACAGTATTGAAAGAATTCATATTCTCTATAACCAAGTCTCCATCTTTCATCCTCAAGTTGTATGAATTATTCTACAGGAACAATTTGTTTAATGGGGACTTAGATTCGTAAAAATCCCCTAACTTATGCCATAATTTCTTGGTTGTAGCTTCCCCTAACACATTTAGTAATATTGGATCTGAGAGACACAACCATTTAGTAATATTCCATCTTGAGATTCCACAGCTCAAAACCTCTACCATTAAATTTTTCGATATCTATTTTGAACTAATATCCATTTATTTTAACCACAAGAACCAATACCACAGAGCTCCCAGTGTAACGAGATTTATCATAGATCCAAGATAAACCCCTGACCACAAAGTCATCCCCCTGAAGCCAATAACTTCTTTTATAAAAAATGTATATTTTAACCTTTTACAATTAATTACTACAAATGGATTCTTAACAAAAACAAAAAATATATATAATGGCACACACAGACACTACACAAAGATTTTACACTGGAAACCCAAATCAGGAAAAACCAACAACATGTTTAGAGTCTAACCTCTAATTCTTATTCATCATCTTTGTTCATTATAACAATGAAATATATATATATATGATCTCATGAAATCCAAAACCCCTAATCCATTGCTCTGGATTTGTCTACAACCCTAATTCCTTAACTGTAATTAGAAAACCATATGAGAAAACTGTGTGTTGAAAATGGCTAAAAAAATACACAAAAAATGCCAATTTTTTTATTTCGGGGATCCACCCCCCTAAAATCCACCCCCCCCCCGAAAATGGGGGGGATGCCACCGCCCCTTTTTTGTTCCCAGTGAAACAAAGCACATGGGATTGGTCTATCAAAGAATATAAGACATTCCCAACAATCACATCTAAATTTAATGAGAAAAATGTGGTGTGATAAATAATTAGAGGATGAAATAAAATTAAGATACCATAAGGAGGTGATAAACCCTAATTTAGAATATCAATGTATATTTTTGTTTAGATGAAAATCAACATTGATAAAATACAAACCATAATTCTCACAAAATCCATAATGAAACTGGGGATTGGACAATTCACAATTATGTTTTGAATTGTATCCAGTATGTTTTGTTGTCTTTTATTTTAGCTTGGATATTTTTTTGGGTTAGGTATGTTTCTATAATGTTTGTTATCAGTTGACCCCCCTTATTTTTGTTTATGTTGCAGGTAGTGGGACTTGCACAAACCCATTTGAAGAATGTGTCTAGAAGTCTGTTCTTTGTTGATAGTAGGGAGTCCTCATATCTATTGTTATTTATGGATCCCAATTTTGTAGGGATATCTATATATGTTATTCTATATATGTAGGGATATCTATGTACCCCAACCTTGTGAATGGACTAATAAATAGAGTTTTTTCATTAATATATATTTAATTTTTATTTTTTGGGGGGGAATTGACAACTCATAGTTCTCGTACTCGCGTGACATGGGGTTGATACCTGGTGGCTACCACTATAACTCCAAGTGCATCCACACAGCCCGCATGAATGGTGCACAGGTTAGTCGAGGTGATAATCGAACTTGAGACCTCCATTTACAAATTTCCTTCCATATACATGACACTTGCCAATCGGTCTACACCTCTACGGGAAAAAGGTATGTAGGATTGGCCCAATTAAGCTTTGTTCTGTGACTATACCATGTCCTTGCTCGAGTTTGAGCATAAGACCTGACCTTCGTTGCAAGAACGACTTTACCATCTCACTGCATCTGCCGACCTTTTAAAATTTTAAGGAAATGGGGGTGGGCTTTGATCCACTTATGTGTGTAGGGATCACGATACCATTTAATATAGTATCTATGGGTGCAACTACACGTTAAACCACTTCCTCAAGGTGCCCCCATGGCTCCAGGTAAATCCCTCATCAGAATTGAACCTTGCCCAATGGTGAAAAACTCCTCACTTTCCACCATTGGATCCAACCCCTTTGGGCATTAATATATTTATTTGAGTTTCTTTTTGAAAATGATAATTTTGAAGGAATACTTTTAATGATATTGGAAATTATTATACAATAATATTAATATAGTAATGTGTGAAATCAAATAAATCAAAACACATAATATTGCATTTTCATTTTAAGTTTTATCATCTCAATGCCCTTTATTTTTTTTAATTTTGTTAATTTATTTTTTTAAATAAATATTAATTAAAAAGATGGGATTTGAAACCATATTTATTGTTTTAAATTATTTAGAAAATATATATCTCACATTAATAAAATTATAATTCATTAATGTAGAAGAGTAATTAGGTTCAACAATAATTAACATGGGTTACTGGTTATCTTGCTTAAACTATCTTTTCTAGTTATATCATATGATCTTAAAATGCTTTTGATTGGTTAAGAGCTCATATTCCTTATGCAAAAAATAGGGTAACTTCCTAAGAAATAAAGGCATCTCAAAGAAGTGGAAGTCTACTATTTACAAACCATTAGTGCATTATCGGTAATAAGTTTTGTCTACACACAATGATGCAATTGCACATCGAATTTTTGAGATTGTGTCAGTAGAAACTAGGCTATTAACCTTTAGTAATGGATTGTTTTTCCTACTTCTAAAAAATAATGTAAAAATGATCATATCATCTATTATCATGTATATATCAAACAAATATTTGTATTATGTGTCAAACAAATATATGTCAAGTTATTCATCTACTCATTTTGTATTATGTACTTCAAAATTTGGGTATAAATCACCAAATATTTTAGAATTATCCACTTTAGTATGTTAAATAAATAGTAATTTTTTTATATAATTGTTTATATGATATTACTATTTGAGGTTTATTATTTAATAAATAAATTTTAGTGTATCAAGTGGTAACATTTAATGAAAACTAAAAATTCATTACAAATTGATGATTTCACATAAATATAAAAAGTATACATGTAGAAAAATATAAAAATTTTATTTGTTGAAAAAATTGGTAATTAATGATTTTTTATTGGATAAAACATTGAATGTTTAATGAAAACTAAAACTTCATTAAAATTAGAACTTGATGGTTTAATCGAAAAATGAAAAATCTCCTTGGTTGAAGAGTTTGTAATAATTTTTCATTGGATAAAACCAAAAATGTTTATATGAATTTGTCTTTGTATGTTATAGAAATGATTTTTCCCCACCCATTAAGAAGTGTGATAGTGATGATTCAAAGAATAATATTTTTTCGAATAGTATCTTTATTTAACTGCACTAAATTTGGGAAAGAGAGGAGGAGACATGTTTTCGATAACTATTACTCTTTTAATTTATCTAGATCATGCAAATCAATTAGTGTTATATGAATATTCCCTTATCTCTAATTAATTTGTGGTTAAATAAAAATAGGAAGGGAAAAAAAAGGAAGAATGGTGTCTATGTGTTCCCTTAATCTTCATCCAAAGTGTTAGCAACATTTCTTGTCTTCGGCATCGGGATACACAAGTTTACAGTTTGCTCAAGGAGCACCCAAGAGCAGCGCATAAAGGAAGTCCTTTTTCACTTAAAATCAAGCGAGCGAGCATTTCATGCTTCAGCAAAAAGAATTCAGCGACAGAGCCGATCAGCGATTGATGGGTAATCGAAGAGTAACCAAGCCACGTCAAGAATAGCGCTTAAATTTTGAAGGAGGGAAACGGTCGGAATCCGTCGGGAGGCACTGTCAAAGTTACAACGGTCGTTGATCACGATCAGTACAAGCGCAACAGTTTTTCGCGAGCTCGGGGTTCGTGAGCTTGAAGGGCGGACCATATCCCTTTGTTTTCTCAAAACTCTGAGTTACGAAAGGTGCCCGGAGGAGGTCAACCTTCACTGACCATCGCGTCTCGGGGCTTCGCGAGGGGAGAATTCCAAAGTCCGATACCCCAACTCGCGAAGTCGCGAGTTGCGAGAGGATAAAGTCGGGCCCACAACAACATCGGGTGAATTTAGGACCATCAGATTTGAAGGACGCATGGTGATCAATTGGGTCGTCTCGGCGTTTCGCCCGTCACAACTCCAAAGTGAAAAAGGCAACTCTGTTGTGCTACGATGTACGAGATTCCGAGAAAGTCCCGAATCCAGGCCCACCAAGGTATCAGGTAAGTTCTAAGCCGTCAGATATGGGGAAACGCATGGTGCCAACTCAAGCTATTTTGGCGTTTCGCTCATCGCAATTCTAAGAAGCATGGATCAGCTCCTCTTTATGCGTGAACACCGAAAGAATTTTGGGGATAGACACAGGGTCACGGCCCGCGGTCATTTGGGAAAGAAAGGGGCTATGCGAGAAAGGGACCAAGGGCGCCGAGTCCAGTCGCCTAACAGATTGTTTCGATCTCCAGGTATCATCCGACACGATCTCACTCCCGGCCTTTGCCTGAAGTAAATGAAGGCGAGAAAGGGTAGGTGAAACCTCACCTCATGCATTAAGCGTAAGGTATGGAAAGTCTGACAAGCGGTCCGCTCGAGAGGGTCCTGTGTACCCAGTTCCTCAAAGAAGCCATGTCGAAGTCTTTGAAGAGATAGAAAAGTCTGCACACGCTAACTCGACACTTAATAGCTCAGCTACCCCCCCCTGCAGGGGCCATGCACAATTAAGGTGGAGACAGACAGAGAAAGACTGTCTGAATTTGACTGAAAAGACACCAAGCCTTGGGTGTCTGGGCAGGCCTCTGTTGGGCGAATTTTTCTGAGTATATAGGCTCAGTCTTCGTAATTTTGTAGGGGATGGATGGTTGAGAAGAGCTCTCGGTTTTAAAGTTTTAATGAAGCATTGTCACTCTGGTTATGCATGGAATTTTGAGACTTCTTGCCTTACGAACACCAGTTTCTTTTACGTCTTTTTTGTATTGTGTTAGAACAGCTTGGAATTGGAGGATCCAGTCGAGTTGTAGCTATTATAGGATGATGTATGTTGGATCACTGTAATAGTTACGATGTTTCTAATCAGTGCTTGTGTTGTTTCCCAATAATGAGTGACTTGGAATTGGAGGATCCAGTCAAGTCTCCCTTCAGTTCCGTGAGACCCTGAACCAAGAGGATCTTGTTTTCAGAGTCTTTCTTCTGCAAGTCGTTGAAAGCCTGCTGCCAAAAGTTGTTTGTCCACCCTCCCTATCAAGTCTTCCACCTACTCACCTTTTAATCAACCTGTTGGCTAAAGTTAGGATTCAAGACCTCCTTTGTTCTTTGCGTACCAGATACAGTCCCCGAGTTAGAGCGATGCCTCCTCGAGTCTTTACTTTGATCTGATCATCCCTTTATAAACAAATCGTGACATTAAATGATGGGTGTCGGGCTCTGCTCCTACAAGCAATCCAGGAGTGACTTCCGATGCTAACATTTCATGGCGCCGTTGCCGGGGACGAAGTTGAATATTTTTCCCGTGATTGAACGACAACGATCAGCTGATTCTGAAGGTGCATCAGATATCAGAACTATTGAGATTGCTACTGTGCACCTAGAGACTCCACTGTGATGACTCCTCTGGGGAGAACCTGCTCTATTAATTGTGGCCTTCAGAGGCAGACATATGCGGTCTCGTCCACAGCTGCCTCTAGCTACGCCTTAAACAGATCCAGAGGTAATTTTCAGAAAGGGAAAGGCCCTTGAAGAAGACGCTTCCACCGCTGAACCAGGTAATCCACTATCTGTTTCTGTAGAAACTCCATTTTCTTCTCCTCGGCTTCCCAGCAGGCCTGTTTCTGCAGTTTCCCGTTTTATTAATTTTGGGAGTGTTCCTGTTGAGTTTTCTTCTCCTGGTCTAGTACCAGAGGGACGAGACCTTGTCACTCCCCTCTCCCCTGAAACTGTACCTTGGCATTGGGCCAGGACCACAGAATATCTCCCCGCTCCTATATTTACTACTCCTGTGCAAAGAGGAGCACCTGCGGACTTGAGCTCGTTAGCCTTCTCCTTAAATCCTCTCTTGTTTCCCACCCCACTTCGGGACTCATTCCCAGTAGTCCCTTCGCGAACTCCTTCTCCTCCGAGTTCCCCTCCACCTAATATTCCTATGGCTGGTGCTAATCCCCCTCTGAATAGAATGGACGCCATAGTCGCTACCAGATATGCTCCCTTAGTTATTCCTCTTCCTATGAATCCTCTTTTTGTTGGGGATTACTTGAAATACATGCCCAAGTTCACTAGGGAAGGAGACATAACTGCTGAAGAGCACATGGCGGCTTTCTACAGTTATGCAAATAACATTAACATTGAAAATGAAGATGTCTGGATGAGATTCTTCGTCCAGAGCCTGGATGGTGAAGTGAGGAAGTGGTTTAGAGGATTGGATCCCAGATCTATTACTGGGATTGAATCTCTAGATAGTGATTTCCTGAGACAGTGGGGGGATAGGAAGGGCTTCATGTATTACATGAGAGAGTTCGGGTCTCTGAAGAATATGGATGGAGAGTCTATCTCTGACTTCTCCAAAAGATTCAATAATATGTATAATAAAATCCCTGCCGAGATATAGCCTTCATAAGCCTCAGCTAAGATTTCATATGCTAGCGCGTTCGGCCCTGATTTCTGCCTTTTGTTGAGAGAAAGAAGAGCCACCTCCTTAGCTCAAATGAAATATGAAACCATAGAAGTGGAATCCAATGTATTAGCAGCTGACAGATTAAGGAACAAGGCTGATGCAGATAGGAGAAAAGGAAGGTTGGAAGCCTCAACTTCCGACCCATCGGTGCCCCACCCTCAAGTGGATGAGCTAACCAAAATGGTGAAGTCTCTATCTACATAGATGGAGAGAATGAAGGTGGAGGGGAGGCAGGCATATAAAGGCCTTCAAAATACTGAAAACAAAGGAGCTTTCAGGAGACCAAATAATTTTACTCCCCCTAATATGCAAAGAGAGAGAGGAAGAGATAGAGAAGACCAGAAAATTCAGGCCCCTTTTCAAAAAAAAATTGTGGCCGAGGGGGAAGAAAGAGAAACTGATGATTTTGATCCTGAAATCCACTTCTTAGAAGACACTCCTCCGTTTCCTCATCTCACTCAATCAACCTATGAAGAGTCTCGCATTGACAATCAGCTAAATGAACTGAGCAAGGGGGACAAGGTTACCGGTAGGCGAGGCAGGTACAACCTGAGGTCCGACAAGAAGACAACAACACCTGATATTCCTGAGCAGTCCACTAGAGTAGAGCAACATGCTAATGAAGTAGAAGATGGTCACAAAGGTAAGAAGGCTCAACCCCTCTCTCCCAGTGTCCACAATCATGCCCCTGAATTAAGAGAGATTGCAAAGCTTACATCATCTTTCAATTTTGAGCATGAGATTCAAAAGATCATAATCTATGTGCCCCTCACTGAGCTAATTAAACATGGAGAATTAAAAAAATGCTTCTCTGAGCTTTTACAGTCTGAAGCCTCATGCCTTCCCACAAACTTCATAAACCTCCAAGACGAAAATCCAGCAGTTGTCCTAGGACCCATGGTAGAAGATAGAGATGATTCATCCCCTCCCTTCTACACATCCTTGAACATACATGATAAAGTCCTGGACAACTGCTTGATGGATTCAGGGGCTTCTCACAACCTCATGCCCAAAGTTGTCATGGAAGAGTTAGGACTTGAAGTCACCCGAGCTTATCATGACCTCTATTCTTTTGACTCCAGGAGAGTTCAGTGTCTTGGAGTTATTAAAGACCTGGTTGTAACCTTGTTTCAACTTCCCATGAAAAGTGTGGTCATGGATATCGTAGTAGCTGATGTCCCCCCGCAAGTTCAGTATACTATTGTCCAGATCTTGGATAAAAAGACTGGGGGGAACTTTGCAGATGGACCTTACGTATGCTACTATCCCGGTGTTTGGAGGAGAGCATAGAAGACTATATCGGGAAGCCCAACTGGCCTACATAATCAGTGATGAAGCTAACCCCACCAATCATCCCGTCTTTTCCTTGGACACTGATTTAGGCTCCAGTTTACTACAACTCACCCATGCCTCCGAGCCTCCTCTCAAACTCAGAAAGAAGCACACCATTTCCCCTAAACCTCCTTCCTCCATCACCCCCATATGGAAAATGTTCTTTGATGGAGCCTCCTCCAGAGAAGGTGCTGGAGCTAGAGTGGTTTTTGTGTCACCTGCTCAGGAGTCCACATCTCTATCATAAAAATTAGAATTCGAAGCTACCAACAATCTACCAGAGTATGAAGCTCTTATCCTGGGATTAAGAGCCGCAAGGGAAATGGGAATTCAAGAGGTAGCAGTGTTCAGGGATGCCGAGTTAGTAGTCCAGTAGATCAGAAGCGCTTATCAGGCCAAGCATCCTCGACTCATGAGTTACAGGAACGAGGTATGGGATCTAATTGACAGTTTATTCTCAGCATTTAACATTTCTTTCATCCCAAGAGAAGAAAACACAGTGGCAGATTCCTTGGCTACATCTACAAGCCTTTTCAAAGTACCCTTGCCACCAAAACTGAGGTATGATGTAGAAGTAAAATACAGGCCCTCTGTACCTAACAATGTTAAGCATTGGAAGGTGTTTGAGGATGATCTTGAGATCAAGAAATTCTTGGAGGCAATCGAGGAGTTTTCAGAGCTGCATATTGATCAAGATTCTGCCCCTGAAGAAAGGCTGGATGGGGGTGAGTTGCTGAGTAAAATAGCAAAACATGACATTATTCAGTTTCCTAGAAATCAAATTCCAAGAGCACTGGTCCCATTAGAGAGATTTTTTGATGGGAATGATGTAGAAGTAAAGGGGAGAGTTTTAGGTGATGATGATGACACAGCTGAGTGCAACATCGACACACAAGAGGAGCCTAAGTATGTCAAGCTGTCAAGGAGTTTGACCAAGGAGCCAAGGGCTGAATATACCGAGTTGCTGAGAGAGTTTGTTGATGTGTTTGCATGGACCTACGAAGACCTCAAGATGTATGACACATCATTCATTGAGCACAAGATCCCACTGAAAGAAGAGGCTAATCCATTCAATAAGAAAATGAGGCAGATAAATCCCATGTTGCTACCTGTCATGGAGAAAGAAGTGAAGAAGATGTTGGATGCCCAAATCATTGTCCCCTTGAGATATTTCGATTGGGTGGCCAATCTGGTTCCGGTAAGAAAGAAGAGTGGGGAAATCAGACTTTGTGTTGATTTTAGGAACCTGAACAGGAGCTCAAGGAAAGACAATTATCCCCTGCCCAACATGGAGCACATATTACAGAAGGCCACTAACGCATCTAGGATATCCATGATTGACGGTTTCTCTGGCTACAATCAGATATCAGTCATGCCCGAGGACAGAGAGAAGACAACCTTCACCACTCCTTGGGGCACATTCATGTATGCCAAAATTTCTTTTTGGATTGATGAATGTAGGAGAAACATTTCAGCAAGCCATGGATATAGCGTTCATAGGGGAGAAGGATCAGTTTGTGGTAATCTATCTGGATGATATCACAGTCTTCTCCAGGACAGACAAGGAGCACTGTTTCCACTTGAGAAAGGTCTTCATGAAGTTTTGGAGGTATGGATTATCCTTAAACCCCAAGAAATCCTTGTTTTCTATGAAGGAGGGGAAGTTGTTAGGCCATATAGTATCAGCAGAGGGAGTAAGAATTGACCCTAGCAGGGTGGAAGAAATTCAGACCCTGTCACTTCCCATATCTAAAAAAGAGGTTCAAGCATTTTTGGTGAAGATTAATTTTCTGAAGAGATTCGTCTCAAATTTTGCTGAGTTGGTGAAACACATCACAGTCATGCTCAGGAAGGGAAATGAAATAAAATGGACAGCTGAACCCTGGGAATCTTTTGTCCAAATAAAGAAGGCGTTGACTGAGGCACCCGTGCTGATCAGTCCTAATTATTCTAAAGACTTCCTGATTTTTTCTTTTTCTTCTTGTGATACAGTAGCAGTGGTCTTGTTGCATAAAAATGATCAAGGGCGAGAGAAACCTATTGCCTTCTATAGCAAGGCATTGAGAGATGTAGAACTCCAGTACAAGATCATGGAGAAGCAGGCCTATACCCTAGTAAAAGATCTCAAAGATTTCAGAGTCTATGTATTGCACTCAAAAGTCACTGCATACGTTCCTTCAGCCTCTATGAAGGACATTCTCATACAGCTTGACATAGACGGAAAAAGGGGTAAGTGGATCGCCAAGATCCTGGAGTTTGATCTGGAAATCAAGCCCACCAAGTTGATAAAAGGGCAGGGTTTAGACAAGCTACTGGCTGAATCCAATTGCGAGGCCTTAGGAATTAATTTCATCAATAAGCAAGCTGAGTCATCCAACGAGCATTTCCAGAATGCCTTATCACTAGTAGTGTGCCCCTGGTACAAAGATATCTTGTATTTTCTGCAAGAATTGAGGCCTCCTCATGGAATGGAAAAGAGAAAGGCGAGAGATTTAAAGCTCAAGGTGGTTAGATATTGCCTCATTGACCAAATCTTGTATTGGAAGGACCCTTTGGGGGTATTTTTAAGATGCCTGGACCCACAAGAAGCCCAGCAGGTCACATTTGATTTCCATAGTGGCCTTTGTGGGGGTCATCATTCCTGGAAGACCACAGCCCATAAGATCCTTCGAGCTGGGTATTACTGGCCCACTTTATTCCCTGATGTCTACAGAGGAATCATATCTTGCATCAAATGCCAGAAGTTCTTAGGTAAGCAACAGCTTAAATCTCTGCCATTAAAGCCGGTAATGGTTTCATCACCCTTTCAGCAGTGGGGATTGGACTTCATCAGAGAGATTCATCCTCCCTTAAGTGGCCAGCACAGATGGATCCTCACTGCGATGGATTATTTCACCAAGTGGATAGAGGTTGTTCCCACCAGGAGCGCTTCCCACAAGGTAATCATTGGGTTCTTGGAGGACCTCATCACAAGGTTCAGCTGCCCAAATAAGATTGTCACTGATAATGCAGCCGCTTTCGGGTCTGAACCACTAGCCAAGTTCTGTGAACAGTTTGGGATCAAACTAATTCACTCCACCCCATATTATCCACAGGGAAATGGTTTAGCAGAGTCTTCTAACAAAGGCCTGATAAGGATCACCAAAAGACTGTTGGAAGATAACAAAAAGGCTTGGAACTCGAAGCTGAAATTCGCTTTATGGGATGATCGGGTGACCACAAAGAGATCTATTGGCACCTCCCCTTTCCAGTTAGTATATGGAGCAGAGGTTGTCTTCCCTTCTCAACTGGCCATTCGTGTAGCAAAATTCTTCCGGGATTATCAAGAAGAGCCTAATGACATGATCAGAAGAATTCATCAAATGGTGGAAGTCCAGCAGGTCAAAGAGCAGGTAATGGAAAGAATTCAGAACCATCAACAGAGGATCAAGAAGGTTTTCGATAAGAAAGCCAAGAATGAGGAATTCCAAATAGGAGACTTGGTCCTGAAATGGGACGCTCCTAAGCAAGATAAGGGCAAACACGGCAAATTTGAGGCCCTGTGGATTGGGCCTTTCAGAATCTCTGAAGTCTTCTCAAATAACATGTCTCGGCTACAAGATTTGGAAGGTGAAGAAGTTTTCAGCAGCCTAGTAAATGGGAATTTTCTTAATAAATGTTTTGTCTGAGCCTTCAGTGGTTCTTATGTTTTGTAAATATTTTCCTTTCTGTTTTTAGCTTTTACTTTTATTTGTTTTGGCTTAGTAAATGACTCCATATCCCAACAACAAGGCACTGGAACTGCAAATGAGTCCTTAGAGCATCACAGGGACGACTCTATCCCCCATGGATCCTAATGTTAGAAACATTTCTTGTCTTCGGCATCGGGATACACAGGTTTACAGGTTTCTCGAGGAGCGCCCAAGAGCAGCACATAAAGGAAGTCCTTTTGCACTTAAAATCAAGTGAGCGGGCATTTCATGCTTCAGCAAAAAGAATTCAGCGACAGAGCCGATCAACAATTGATGGGTAATCGAAGAGTAACCGAGCCGCGTCAAGAATAGCGCTTAAAGTTTGAAGGAGGGCAACGATCGGAATCCTTCGGGAGGCACTCGCAAAGTTACAAGGAACGTTGATCGCGATCAGTACAAGCGCAACAGTTTTTCGTGAGCTCGGGGTTCGTGAGCTTGAAGGGCGGACCATATCCCTTTGGTTGCATGAAACTCCGAGTTAAGAAAGGTTCCCGGAGGAGGTCAACCTTCACTGACCATCGCGTTTCGGGGCTTCACGAGGGGAGAATTCCAAATTCCGATACTCCAACTCACGAAGTCGCGAGTTGCGAGAGGATAAATTTAGGCCCACAGCAGCGTCGGGTGAATTTAGGACCGTCAGATTTGAAGGACGCGTGGCACTCAATTGGGTCATCTCGGCATTTCGCCCGTCACAACTCCAAAGTACAAAAGGAAACTCTGTTGTGTTACGATGTACGAGATGTCGGGAAAGTCCTGGATTCGGGCCCACCAAGGTATCAGGTAAGTTCTAAGATGTTGGATCTGGGGAAACGTGTGGCGCCAACTCAAGCTATTTCGACATTTCGCTCATCGCGATTCTAAGAAGCATGGATCAACTCCACTTTATGCGCGAACGCCGAAATCATTTTGGGGATAGACATAGGGTCACGGCCCGCGGTCATTTGGGAAAGAAAGGGGCTATGCGAGAAAGGGACCAAGGGCGTCGAGTCCAGTCGCCTAACAGATCGTTTCGATCTCCAGGTATCATCTGACACGATCTCGCTCCCGGCCTTCGCCTGACGTAAATGAAGGCGAGAAAGGGTAGGTGAAACCTCGCCTCATGCATTAAGCATAAGGTATGGAAAGTCTGACAAGCGGTCCGCTCGAGAGGGTCCTGTGTACACAGTTCCTCAAAGAAGCCATGTCGAAGTCTTTGAAGAGAAAAAAAATTCTGCACATGCTAGCTCGGCACTTAATAGTTCAGCTACCGCCCCCTGTAGGGGCCATGCGCAATTAAGGTGGAGACAGACAAAGGAAGATTGTCCAAATTTGACTGAAAAGACACCAAGCCTTGGGTGTCTGGGCACGCCTCTATTGGGTGAATTTTCCTAAGTGTATAGGCTCAGTATTTGTAATTTTGTAGGGGATGGATGGTTGAGCAGAGCTCCTAGTTTTAAAGTCTTAATGAAGTATTGTCAGTCTAGTTATGCATGGACTTTTGAGACTTCTTGCCTTACGAATGCCAGTTTCTTTTACGTCTTTGTTGTACTATGTTAGAATAGCTCGGAATTGGAGGATCCAGTTGAGTTGTAGCTGTTATATGATGATGTATGTTGGATCACTGTAATAGTTACGATGTTTCTAATCAGTGCTTGTGTTTTTTCCCAGCGCTGAGTGACTTGGAATTGGAGGATCCAGTCAAGTCTCCCTTCAGTTCCGTGAGACCCTGAACCAAGAGGATCTTTTTTTCAGAGTCTTTCTTCTGCAAGCCGTTGAAAGCCTGCTGCCCAAAGTTGTTTGTCCACCCTCCCTATCAAGTCTTCCACCTACTCACATTTTAATCAACCCGCTGGCTGAAGTTAGGATTCCAGACCTCCTTTGTTCTTTGCCTACCAGATACAGTCCCCGAGTTAGAGCGATGCCTCCTCGAGTCTTTACTTCCATCTGATCATCCCTTTATAAACAAATCGTGACATTAACTGATGGGTGTCGGGCTCTGCTCCTACAAGCAATCCAGGAGTGACTTCCGATGCTAACACAAAGAATGCAGAAATAAGATGTATTTTTGCAAACATTGTGAAACCCCACCTCCTTTAGGATTAATATTTTGATATTCAATATCTATATCAAGATTTAATGGGTTTTTTTATATTTAAAATTATTTAAAAAATAAAATTAAAAAAATTTAAGTTGATAAAAAATAAAAAAATTAATTATCAATACAATCCAAATTCAATTATTTAAAAATTAAATTTAAAAAAGATTAAATTTATCAAAAATTGAAACAAAAAATCATTAATAAAATCCAAATTCTAAACATAATTCACTTAATAATTAATTCTAATAAAATAGGTTTAAATAATTGTATAATAAAAAATTTAAATTTTCCTCACTTATTAATAAAAATAGATTAAAATAGATTAAAATACATGAACAATATATCCTTTGAAATATATTTGGTACTAACAAAGCCTTTGAAAAATATAATTCTAACCTATGCCTGAGTTGAACCCTACTGGCGAAGATTGTTTAACAAACTATAACAATGTGTTTCATCTGGGATTCCTTGTCAACCATGATTTGATTTGTCCTTCCCCTATATGGTAACCACACATGATAGTAGTCAGTGGAAAAGTAACCATGCATCTTCTATGTCTAATATGTTCTTAGCAACAAGCTATAATCTTTAGGAATGCCAACAACAACAATGTCAATAATTTGATAGACTTGAGGATTTGAAGCTAATAGTGTCATGACATCTTTCAGTTCACCCATGAATTTTATGTCATACCTATCTAATTGAATAATTATGGTTGTGCACATTGAGGGAATAACATTTATTCTCTAATACATAGATTGCGACATTACATTGGATCCAAAAAAGTCAATAGAAATGGGGGAATCTATGAAATTGAATGTGAGCCTATGATGGATACATTAATAGTAGCCTTATGCACTTTTTTGTCCTCCTATCTATTTTTATTTTCAATCTATTTTTAACGGGTTTGTGTTGAATTCAATAGGTGGTAGTGGTTTTCTAATGTGGATTAGGGTGATGTTTAAATGTATTATAAAGTAAATACATTTGTTGAGGTAGAGTATAGATCTCAGGGGAAGAGAGATGGTGGATTGGGATAACTATAGGAGTTTGAAACATGGGTTTTGGGTTGTTTTTGTGTGTGGATAGTGGACAACCAAGAGGGTTGGACCTCCTTTTGGATTCATAGTCTCATCTCATGGGTGGCATGTTGTTGAGAGAAAATGAACAACAATCCTATGGTTGGGAGGAACGTCCCTTGTATGCAACCAGTTGGTTCAACAAATTTCGAGATAATTTTTTTGTTATATAATCATGTTTATTCCAATGTGTAAATGAATATTTCAAAGCTATATGTTTTCTAGGGTTAATCCCATTCGAGTTTTATAATTATTGTTAGAAGCGTGAGTAATTTAGCATGATGCATGTTGTAAATTTTATTTGTATGACATTTTTGTTTTGTTTTGCTGGTAATGGATGTTTTACATAACTTATAAGCTCAAAATTAAAGGAAAAACACCTTTTTCTATCCTACTCATAGAAGCAATCCTTTCCCCTATTGAGAGTGTGACAATGACTTGGTAGTTAACGTACAAGAACAATATAAACAACATGGAAGAAAAGAGAATTCCTGAAATTGCTTCAAACTCCATCCAAAACCACCTATGACTCAAATGAGTATTGCATTAAGATGGAAAGTCTTGGATAAATCACAAACGAATAATGGAACATATCATTCTACAAAATAATGATAATATTAAAAAAAATATTACATTTAAATTTAAAGAGAAAGTGTGTTGTGATCAATAATTAGAGGATAAAAGAAAATTAAGATATTATCTTTTTTGTTTGCTAGCATGATCATTACTTGCGGGACTAGATTGTGGTCTAATAAACCGCAACATAGGGTCATATAAGACATCAAAATGACTTGGGGATCGTACCTGTCCTATCGCACCAATCCTTAACATGGTTGGATTTATTTTTTTAGGTGTCTCCTCCTGGCTACCATGATTTCCAAACCTTGGCCACGTTACAAAATGAAACCCTCGAAATCCAATTGCACTAGTGGTATTTGATGAAAATAAAGATATTATCAAATCCCTTCCCTCTCTCAAAACTTTTGGATATACATTGGTTCTTCTAATTCCCTTATTTTCCACATCTCTAGCATACCTTTACAATTTTTTTGGGATATATAGATCTTCGCCTAGATTTAGATCTCCCACTTCAGGACTTAGATCAATTTATTTTCTGAAAGCATCCTCTTGCAAATAAGGTTCTATGAATTTCCCTTTTTTTTCCACCTCATATCCTCCTACAACAAGGATGATACCAAATAATCAAAACTTAAAGTAGTTTCATTACTTCCTTTGGCCACAACTAGACTATCCTACGAGTATGATAAATAGCACAATAAATCAATACACTTATCTTCATCAGAAATATTTATATAAACATGCAATAACTAAATTACCATAGTATTGAAAGCATTCAGATGCTCTATAACCAAGTTTCCATCTTTCATCCTCAGGTTGTACAACTTCTTGGAAAGGAACAATTTGTTTAATAGGGACTTAGATTGATAAAACATCCCCTAACTTATTCCATAATTCCTTGGTTGTAGCTTCCCCTAACACATTTAGTAATATTGGATCTGAGAGACAAAACCATTTAGTAATATTCAATCTTGAGCTTCCACAACTCAAAACCTTTACCATTAAATTTTTTGATA
>SNQJ01S0000455.1:226562-265152 GCA_010110895.2 Picea sitchensis
TATTTGGTACTAACAAAGCCTTTGAAAAATATAATTCTAACCTATGCCTGAGTTGAACCCTACTGGCGAATATTGTTTAACAAACTATAACAATGTGTTTCATCTGGGATTTCTTGTCAACCATGATTTGATTTGTCCTTCCCCTATATGGTAACCACACATGATAGTAGTTAGTGGAAAAGTAACCATGCAACTTCTATGTCTAATCTATTCTTAGCAATAAGCTATAAGCTTTAGGAATGCCAACAACAACAATGTCAATAATTTGATAGACTTGAGGATTTGAAGCTAATAGTATCATGACATCTTTCAGTTCACCCATGAATTTTATGTCATACCTATCTAATTGAATAATTATGGTTGTGCACACTGAAGGAATACCATTTATTCTCTAACACATATATTGTGACATTACATTGGATCCAAAAAAGTCAATAGGAATGGTGTAATCTATGATATTGAATGTGAGCCTATGATGGATGCATTAATACTAGCCTTACACACTTTTTTGTCCTCCTATCTATTTTTATTTTCAATCTAATTTTAACGGGTTTGTCTTGAATTCAATATGTGGTAGTGGTTTTCTACTGTGGATTAGGGTTATATTTAAATGTATTAGAAAGTAAATACATTTGTTGAGGTAGAGTATATATCTAAGGGGAAGAGAGATGGGGGATTGGGATAACTATAGGAGTTTGAACGATGGGTTTTGGGTTGTTTTGTGTGTGGATAGTGGACAACCAAGAGGGTTGGAACTCCTTTTGGATTCATAGCCTTAGCTCATGGGTGGCATGTTGTTGAGAGAAAATGAACAACAAGCCTATGGCTGGGAGGAATGTCCCTTGTATGCAACCAATTGGTTCAACAAATTTCGAGATAAGTTTTTTGTTATATTTTATCATGTTTATTCCAATGTGTATATGAATATTTCAATGTTATATGTTTTCTAGGGTTAATCCCATTCGAGTTTTATAATTATTGTTAGATGCATGAGTAATTTAGCATGATGCATGTTGTAAATTTTATTTGTATGAGATTTTTGTTTTTTTTTGTTGGTAATGGATATTTTACATAACTTATAAGCTCAAAATTAAAGGCAAAACACATTTTTTTATCCTACTCATAGAAGCAATCCTTTCCCCTATTGAGAGTGTGACAATGACTTGGTAGTTAATGTACAAGAATAATATAAACAACATGGAAGAAAAGAGACTTCTTGAAATTGCTTCAAAGTCCATCCAAAACCACCTATGACTCAAACAAGGATTTAATTAAGATGGAAAGTCTTGGATAAATCACAAACAAATAATGGAACATATCATTCTACAAAATAATGATAATATTAAAAATAATATTACATTTAAATTTAAAGAGAAAATGTGGTGTGATAAATAGTTAGAGGATAAAAGAAAATTAAGATATTATCTTTTTTGTTTGCTAGCATGCTCGTTACCTGCGGGACTAGATTGTGGTCTAAGAAACTGCAACGTAGGGACATATAAGACATCAAAATGACTTGGGGATCATACATGTCCTGTCTCACCAATCCTTAACATGGATGTATTTATTTTTTTTAGGTGTCTCCTCCTGGCTACCATGAGTTTGAAATCTTGGCCGCATTACAAAATGAAACCCTTGAAATCCAATTGCACTAGTGGTATTTGATGAAAATAAAGATATTATCAAATCCCTTCCCTCTCTCAAAACTTTTGGATATACATTGGTTCTTCTAATTCCCTTATTTTCCACATCTCTAGCATACCTTTACAAATTTTTTGGCATATATATATCTTCCCCTAGATTTAGATCTCCCACTTCAGGACTTAGATCAATTTATTTTCTGAAAGTGTCCTCTTGCAAATAAGGCATATGTGCTATGAATTTTCCCTTTTTTTCAACCTCATATCATCCTACAACAAGGATGATACCAAATAATCAAAACCTAAAGTAGTTTCATTACTACCTTTGGCCACAACTAGACTATCCTACGAGTATGATAAATAGCACAATAAATCAATACACTTATCTTCATAAAAAATATTTATATAAACATGCAATAACTGAATTACCATAGTATTGAAAGAATTCAAATGCTCTATAACCAAGTCTCCATATTTCATCCTTAGGTTGTACGACTTCTTCCATAGGAACAATTCATTTAATGGGGACTTATATTGATAAAACATCCCCTAACTTATTCCATAATTCCTTGGTTGTAGATTTCCCTAACACATTTAGTAATATTGGATCTGAGAGACAACCATTTAGTAATATTCAATTTTGAGCTTCCACAACTCAAAACTTTTACCATTAAATTTTTTGATATCTATTTTTGAACTAAACTCCTTTTATTTTAACAACAAGAACCAATACCACAGAGCTCCCATTGTAACAAGGTTTATCATAGATCCAAGCCAAACCCCTAACCACAATGTCATCCCCCTGAAGCTAATAACTTCTTTCATACCAAATGTAGATTTTAACCTTGTATAATTAATTAATACAAATGGATTCTTAATAAAAAAAAAAGATAAAATGGCACACACATACACTACACAAATATTTTACCTTGGAAACCTAAATTGGGAAAAACCAACAACATGTTTAGAGTCTCACCTCTAATTCTTATTCATCATCTGTATTCTTTTTTTGACAAAAATGGTTATGTTGCATTAAGTGGCATTCTGGCCAGCCAGAATCAGAAAGTTACAAATCTGAAGAAGGTTGGTGACCTCTAACAGTGTTGCCAACCTTCTTGTGAGTGTCTTGGGAGACCAATCCCCTTTGCTCCTTGAGCTAATTCGATAATATGACAAAGAGTGCATACATGAGTAAATTATCACAAACTGTGAGCATAGCAAAAGATAGAAGCAAAGCATTATACCGAAGGGGATGAAATTTTCCCCTTAATGTAGGGGTCTAGCTTTTTCTGAGAACCTAAAGAAATGTTGGAGGTCGCCTCCTTTTCTCTGCGCGCTTTGTTGGTCCTTCGCCCTTGGGTAAGGGGTGGAGATGAGACTGAATTGTCTTCAAGTTCAGAAGTTCCCCCAGAGCCATTAGAGGGGACTGTAACAACCAGACCTGCATGGGCAGAGGGTTCCAGATCTGAAGCCCAAATTTCTCTCGCTGCTACTTAATCTGGGGGGGTGGATTCTAGAAGTCTTTCGTCTGCTGGAGGATCTTCCTTGATTGTTGTTTCTTCTGGTTCTAGGGCTTCATCTTCCTTTAGCGCATCAAAACTATTTTTATTTTCTAGAGTTGCCTCTGCCGAATAAGTGTCCTTTGGGGCCTGGGCTTGTGGATCCTTTTGCCTTGGCTGCCTTCGTCGATTATATATGGGATGAAAATCATCTTCTTTGACTAGTTCCGGTTCCTCAGAGGATTTGGGGCAGTTTCTTGCAAAGTGACCGTAAGCAACTGAAGGCACCTAAAAGGAATCTGCTCATAGTCCAGCTCTTGGATATGGCACCATTCCCCCAGGGAGAGCCTAATGGCTTATGGAAGACCTTTCTTGAGGTTTACCTCAACACAAATGTGAGCGTAGGTAAGGTTTACCTCAACACAAATGTGAGCTGTGAGGTAAACCTGTCCTTCGCTCCGGCTTCTATCTAGAAATGCCCAAGAGTAATTCCCAATGTCCTCCTCCGTATTTTTGTCCCCCGTGAGATGCAAGGGTAGATGATGCAGCCTAACCCATACTGGAGCAGCGGTAATCTCGGCTTCGGATTGAAGTCAAGAGTCTAGGGGCTAAGAACATCCCTCTAATTCCCGCGAAGCCAGGGTCTGATCTGAAAACTAGATCACTGTCTTCTTTGCTCAAGAAACTGAAGACAAAACCCCGCCATCATGAAAAGATAGTTTTTCCCTTTGTCAGCGATTTCCAATGATCATCCATCCATGCCTCCACCATTTTGGGTCTAGTCCATAACCCCGTAAACTTCCGATGAGGGCCTTTTTTGCTAGATGGAGGGCAAGAGTGCAAGGTTGCTCTGAAGATATCTCCAGCGAAGGGATCTCCTCCAACTTCTTAACAAACTTCTAGATGGGAGAGAAGTCTGATTTGGGTCCTCACAGCGTATCAACGTTTGGAATGCTTCGAAGGGTCTTTGCCCCTCTCGCAATCGGATTTAGCCATCATAGCCGACCTCCAAAGAACAAGAAGAAGACCGGGCCACCGCGAATGCCAAGACCACCGCATCTCAACAAAAACACAGCGAATCCCGCTCGAAGCAGTCTGGCCAGCTGCAGAGGGTCGAGGCTTCCGCGGCGCATGCCAGGGTCACCACGCATACAAAACATGTACCGACCGCTGTAAATGAGGCCAAGACCATGCACTGAAACACCGAGTCCAAGACCACACGCTGAAACACCAGACCACGCGCTTCTCAGATATCCCTAATCGGATGCTGTGAATGAGGATCCACACCCCTGCAATCGAAAAACAGCATGGGGACGGCTAGGGTTTAGGCCCTAGCCACAATGGCATTCCGCTTCAACTTCATTCTTTATCCGTATATATTATATATAATGTAATATATATATATATATATATATATATATGATCTCATGAACTAAAACCCCTAATCCATTAATCCATATTAGTCTACAACCCAATTCTTTAACCAAAATTATAAAACCATATGAGAAAACCATGCGTTGAAAATGGCTAAAACAAATAAACAAAATGCCACCTACTTCATGGATCCACCCCTCTCTAACCCCCACCCTCTAGGAAGTGGGGATTCCACCCCCCTGCTCACCTTGTTGTTCCTGGTGAAACAAAGCACATGGCATTGGTTGAGAAAATAATATAACACATGCCCAACAATCACATCTAAATTTAATGAGAAAAATGTGGTGTGATAAATAATTAGAGGATGAAATAAAATTAAGATACCATAAGGAATTGATCAATCCTAATTTATAATATCAAAAGAATCTCTTTGTTTTGACTAGTGTAAAGATGAAAATCAGCATTGATAAAATATAAACCATAATTCTCACAAACTCCATAATGAAATTGGGCATTGGATAATTCACAAAACTTCGTGGATGAATGAATTTGTCACATTTGTGACAGTAAGAGGGTGAAGATGAAAATTAGTTTCACATATAATTCTCCACATATACCCAAATTTAATATCAATTTCAAAATATTTGTCATGTTACCAACCTTCCCAACCTTCTAACTCATCAAAATTATGGTGATATTGGAATGATTCTCTTAATTATTTTTTATCACAAGAATAAAATTATAAATAAATCCAAGTCATCTCTTACCTTTATTAAGGTATAATAGACCAAATTTTGTCACATTGGATGCTAATCATCATCATACATACATATATACTATCCATCACTATACATATAACAATATTCAACAACTTGGGAGCATGACTCTTTGGGGAACTTGAATTGTGGTTATTCCCTTCTGATGATAATGATTGTTAATATCCATTTAGACCAAATTTGGTTTATCAAACCTTAAGGAAAAAATGAAAGGAATTACTTGGTATTCCTTATAATTTAGTTTCTATGCTTGAAAAGTTTGATGAGAATATTTCTTAAATCAATAGTCTTGATGAGTTAAAAGGTTAGATAGGTTGGGATTTTAACAAATATTTTTAAATCGAGGTATAATGTGGGCATACATAGGAAAGTCTAAGAGAAAGTGTTGTTCATCCTCCACGTTTTAAGTATCACAAAGGCATAAATTGTTTCATCCCATGGAATTTTATAAAGTATCCAATTCCATGTTTCACTATGGAACTCGTGACAATTCAATATTATTTTAGAAATGTTTATTTTTTTCTTTACACTAATTATAATATAAATATACTTTTGATATTGAAAATGAAGACTAATTACCTCTTTATAGTATCTTAATTTTTTCTTATCTCTATTTCATTACCACACCACAATTTATCCTTAAATTTAGAGGTAATAGTATTTTTAACAACATTAATATTCTACCTAATGACCTCCACTTCTTTTCCCCGATAACTCAGCCTAGATTATGCACCTAACACACTATGAAGTTGATGGGGTCGTAGAATTTATGATGTTTTGTCATTTCTCTTCCATATTAAATTTTACTTTTCATCTATTCATTTTTTTCAGAGTCGTTTAATATTGTAGAAAAATTTCCCTCTAAATTTTATATTTCCACAGTACATAAAGTTAGGGTTCCAATCGATCCAAAACTTTGATTGAATTTCTGATGAGTTGAGGAAATTTCAACTAGAAAACCCAAGTTAATGTGACAATATACCAACTTAAGTCTTTAAAGGATTAAATATCCTTCCACATGTAGCTCAGTGGGTCATTTTATCTCCTTCGATCCATTAGTGTTTGGAAGGTCATGGGTTTAATTCCACTTGGTGGTCCACCAATCAACATTATTGTTGACAGTGGTGAATCGATATGTGGTATAGTGGTGATAGATCTTAGTTTGGGAGACATGTACAAATTTAATGGCCCCATCAATTGACATTTCATCGGTTATTTATGATTTCCCCAGTGGCTAGACCAAAGCAAATGTGGAGGTTGAACTTATGATGGATAAAACAAAAAACAAAGTAGCCTTACAACACAAGACTCTTTATGAATCAATTAGATTGACTTAAAATGCAATCTCATTTCCTTCCCAAAGGAGGGACAACCATGAATGCCAATTTTAATAATAAATTTCTTAGATTATTCTATCATTTAGAAGCCTATATTTTTTACTTGAAATTTTCTAACCAATGGAAATACATGTACCAAGGCCAATTTTTTTAGTGTTTTCCAAACAAAGAGCCTAAACTAGATCAACTCAAAGTTCATTATCATTTTGTTTTCATAAAGAGATGTCTATGAATGCCAATTTTCCTATTTCTTTACGGGCATAAGGTCTGCATTGACTTAAGTTGGACTACATTGTCATTGCCTTCGCAATGGAGAGATAAGTATGAATGCTATTTTTTTGAGTGCATTCCAAACACAGAGCTTTAATTCAATTGTGACAAGATGCATTGTCATTTTCTTCCAATAAAATTACAATTATGAAATATAATTTTATTGCTACCTTTTAAACAAAGCCTCAACTGGATTGAGCTAGAACACACTAGCATTTTGATCCCAATGAAGAGACATGTATGAATGCCAATTCTCTTAGTGGCTTGAAAGACAATGTTTTTCAACTTAGAGGAAAATATAGTGTATTCCAATGTGATCGAGTGTGAGCTTCTAAAGAGGCCAAGACAATGTATTCCATTTCAACCTAGTTGGAGCCTTTTTTAGGTTAAAATTGCAACTTCTTTAAAACCATGGATTCAATATATGTTAGAAATATTATCGTGGGCTTGAAAAAAAATGGAAATCAACCTCCCTTTGGATATTGGCTAAGAAAAAACTCATATTTGATACTATCATCACTTTTGTTATCTTATATGGATGTGAAGTTTGGAGATGCAATATCTCTAGAGGAACATCTAGAAATATAAATTAGATTCAAAACAATTTTGTAACTTGTAATGACCCCAATTTCAATCCCTACAAATTGTAATGTACTTACATAAATTTGATTTAGGCTAGTGATCCAATATGTTTGGGTCAGAGATATTGTAGTAATTTATATGCTTGAGGGCCAATATACGTATTTCTCACATCAAATAATTAATGAAAATAATAATTGTTGGTTGCAGTACCAGATGGAGGGTAATGATAGGGGGATATGATTCCACAAGAGATGAGGCTAAAGTGGGACACCCGACAAAATGTAATGTGTGGGGTTGGTCATGAAAAGAATATAAAGCACACCAAAAAAATATTCTACTTGTGGCTTTATTTGCATAGCCCTAGGGGGTCACGGGATTAAATAGTCAACAATCTAGGGAAACAATGCCCATTGTTTCCCTATACTAGGAGAACTTATCAGTGCTCATGAAAATTTTCAATGAATCTGCAACATTCATGAAAGTGTCCACCTTCATCAGCAACACCTTCTTGTCTTCAACCTTGTCTCTCACAAAGGGATATTGAACATCAATATGATTTTTTTTGAATGATAAGATGGGTTTTTTACCATGAGGATGCACTCTAAATGTTAAAATCTATCCTTACATATTGTTGTACCAACCCAATACCTGAACACAATCTTTTAAATCATACTTCTTCCTGTATTTCATGAGTTTTTTCCATGTATTCAACCTTTTTAGTTGAGAGTTCCACCATAACCTGTATTTTTCCCATCCAACTAGCTCCTCCAAATAGGTTAAACACATACCCACTTGTATATCTTCTAGGATCTAGTTCTCTAGCCCAATATGCATAAAGAAACCCATGTATGTCCAACATTCTATCGAATCCCGGTCTTCCTTGGTAGAATAATCAATAACTATTAGTGCCATGCAAATATGTAAAACCCCTCTTTACTGTTTTCCAATGATCCTTCCCTGTTTTTTGACATATACTTGATCAAAACTCCCATTGCATGTGAAATGTATGGTCTAGTGTAGATCATTTCATACAACAAACTGCCAAACATACTAGCATACAAAACATGGAACATGTCCTCTTCCCCTTCTTGTGTCTTGGGACACTGATCTTCAAATAACTTTACACCGACATGAATAAGAACCTTGACTAGTTTAAATTCCTACATATTAAACCTATGTAATATTATCTTCACATGTTTCCTCTAATTTAACCATAGTTTCTTGTTTTCTTGATCTCTTTTAATTTCCATGACCAAGATGAAATTCATAGCACCAATATCTTGGATAATATCCTTGTTGTTTCCTATAAGAAACATATAATCCACATACAATACCAAATAAATAAGATGTCCACCAACTAATTTGAAATACACACAATGATCAATTTTTATCTTTGTGAAGCTAATTCCCAACATATAAGTGTCAAATTGTTAATACCACATCCTTGGTGATTGCTTAAACCCACAAAAGGATTTTTTCAAATTGCATACTAATTGTTTCTTTCCCTTCACTATAGATCCTTTCGGCTACATCATTTAGATTTCTTCTTCCATATCCTCATGTAGGAATGTTATCTACACATACATCTGTTCTACCTCAAAATCAAAATCAACAACAATAGATAAAATAAAACCAATGGAAGTTGGTTTGACAATAGGAGAAAAACATTCACCAAATTTAATTCCCTCTACCAAGGAATAACCTTTTTGTACTAACCAAGATTTTTATTTCTCCACTATTCCTTCTGTATTAAACTTATTCTTAAACACCCATTTGTTGCTAATGGAATTTGTTGCTAATGGAATTTATTCCAGTCGACAACTCCATCATATCCCAAGCCTCATTCTTTTCCAACACCGTCATTTCTTCTAGCATGGATTTTTTACATACTTTATCATCCTATGAATACAAGGCATCCCTAACAGTGCTAGTATCAACATCAACAATTAAAAAAGAAAAAATTGAATAGAAATCAGGTGGAGTATACCTTTCTGTTTTCCTTCTTTCTTGAACCAGTCTACTCAATACTAGAGTATGGGTTTCTTATTCTTATTATTCCTATTCTTTTGTAGAGTCTGGTTCATTATCCTTCAATTCAAATTGTATTTTCTTTGTTTCTTCCTTCCTTGTTAGGACTTCATGTTTGAAAAAATCTTTGATTTCTCTAAATACCATATCTCATCTATACACTACCTTGTTATTTTATGGGTTACAAATATTATAACCATTCAAGCCATCTGTATAGCTAATAAATATACACTTTTTATCCATTTTATCGATCTTACTCCTTTTTTCCTTTGGAAGGTGAGCATAGGCATCACAACCGAATAGCCTAAGATTTGTAAGAGAGGGTTTCTTACCATTCCAAACCTCATGTGGAGAATTTTCATCCAACACTAGTGAAGGTGATTGATTGACCAATAAACATACAATACCCACTTGCTCTTCCCATAATTATTTTCCTAACCCGGCACCATTGAGCATGCTCTTTTCTTTTTGCATCAACATCTTATTCATCCTTTGTACAACTCCATTCTATTGAGGTGTGTATGGAGTATTATTATTCCTTGATACGCCACACTTCTTAAAAAATTATTTGAATTGATTTATGCATAATTATCCACCATTGTCCATCCTTGGAACCTTAATCATTTTCTTTGGATGGTTCTCCACAAGAGCCTCAAACTCGTTGAATTTTTCAAAGAATTCAAATTTATTCCTAAGGAAATAAATCCATGTATTCCTTAAGAATTCATCTATAAATGAGACATAGTACACATATTTTCTCAATGATGGAACCGACACAAGTCCAAACACATCAATATGCACCAAATATAGTATTCCCTCTACCATTATTGCACCATAGGATAATCTTACATGATTATGCTTCCCATATAAGAAATTTTTATAGAAATCAAAATCAAGAGAGAAATTGTACATACCTTCAACCATACCTTTATCATATAGTACTCAAATTCCCTTCTCTTTGATATGTGTCAGTCTTTAATGCCACAACATAATGTTTTCTCCAAATACTGTAGGATTTTTCCCTTCTTTAGCTCCAATATTAGGAACAACAAAATTATTCCACCCATCACTAAAAGAGCTTCCCAAAATATTATATAGAGCTCCAATCTAAAATCCCTTGAACAACACCATTTCCCCTCTAACCATATTGTAGATTTCCTTCTCAAACATTTTTTTTTACCCTTGCATAATCCATTTTTCTTATAGACATAAAATTTATGACCAATCCCAGGGTGTGCAGAACACTAGAGAGTGTTCTAAACCTTCTATACATTAGCTTCAACTTGAATTTTCCTCATCTTATAATTTTGGTTGTTGATTCATCACCTAGGAAAACATCACCTCCATCATACATTTCATATTTATGAAACCATTACCTCTGAGGAGTCATATGAATGATGCACCTAATTCAAGTAGCCATGCCTCATGATATGCATGTGTTCTTTAAGAAGCCAAGTACACATCTCCTTCTTCATATGTGAAGTTTTTTGTTTCTGTATAAGATGCATCATCATATCCCTTCCCTCTCTCAACATGTTTTTAACTACATTGTTTCTTGTAATGACCTTATTTTCCACATCTCTAGCATACCTTTACTAATTTCCAGGAGATTTATATCTTCCCCTAGATTTAGATATCCCAATTGAGGACTTAGATACATTTATTTCATGGGAGTCTCCTCTTGAAAATAGGACATAAGTGTTATGGATTTCCATGTTTTTTCACCTCATTTCCTTCGACAAGAAGGATGAGACCACAACATTGAAACTTAAACTAGTTGCATTACTAACTATGGACATAACTAGACTATCCCATGAGTCTAGTAAAGAGAACAATAAACCAATACACTTATCTTCATTAGAAATATTAATATCAATAAATAATAACTGACTTACCATAGTATTGAAGGCGCTCATATGCTCTTTCACCGAGTCTCTATATTTCATCCTCGGGTTGTACAACTTATTCCATAGGAACAATCTATTTAAAAAGGACTTAGACTAATACAATTTCCCTAACTTATTCCATAAATCCTTTGCCAAAGCTTCCCCTAACATTTTCAATAGTACTGAATCCGAGAGAAAAAAATCATATTGTGCTCTTTTCCTTTCGATCCAATTTTGTCTAGTATTTTATTGACATTATCGTAGGTGCAGTACCTGGATCCACAATGACCCATTGATCTTTTTCTATCTGTAGTGTCACCCTTTGTTACGATGAAATGTGATGTTTAACAGGTGCTATTTTTTTTTAAGAAGGAAGGTAACAACAACAACATTCAATCAATGCAACTTGAAAACAAAAAATGGAGGACGAATCAAGTAACACAACTTCCATGGAGAACGATAATTAAATATCAACAATCAATCATTATAAAATTTTCAATGCATAGAAAGTAACTAATTAGAACCATCACGCAGTAAAATGAAATTACAATGTGCAAGATGGTTATCATCTAAGACCATCATCACGACTTAAATTCCCATGTGTGCGAGAATCCCACTATCTAACATCGCACATTACTTTAAAGGTCAGTGTGTGCAATGGATTTTATTAGCTGAATCATTCACATGATGACCTTCTTCTAAAGGCAAGAGAGTAAACCACTTGTTATAAGGCACAATAGGTTAGAAATCCTTAATCAATCATAATTCCACATTGCTTCTAGGGCGCAAGGCCAACTAATTAATAAATGTCTCACCCTAATTTGAAGAAATGGAAGGAACTCGGGTGAGGTAAAATAAGATTCTTCAGGAGCAACATCTAAAACCCTTCTTGGGTGGTGTAACATACCCAATCGTTATTTAATATTGTGGAAAGTCACATTATAACTCTCCAAAAATAAAGTGTTGGTTGTTCCACTAAATAGAAAATTTCTCCAAGCTCATTATCCCATCACTAATCTCATGTTCAACTGGATAAGAAACAACCAATATAATTTACTAAATAAAAAGGAAGTAAAAATTATACCTCTTCAAGAACCCAAGAACATATAAACATTGAGGTTAGAATATCTACTATCATTCTTTATTCCCTTCATTGTAATAATTCATTAAATTATTAGTGATACTCTTCTACTAACCATTTTCAATCCATTACCAAGTAAGAACATAATTTAAGAACTTCATTACAATATTTACTATCATTCTTTTACGTCTCTCATTGTAATATATCACTAATTATTACCTACTCTTCTACTAACCATTTTCAATCCATTACCAAGTAAAAAAAAAAATTCAGAACTTCATTACAATATTTACTATCATTATTTTACATCTCTCATTGTAATATATAACTAATTATTACCTACTCTTCTACTATCATTCTCAATCCATTACCATGTAAAAACATGAATTCATAAATTCATTGAAAATTCAATTAATCCCTTTTCAAATATAGTTTTAGATAAAGAAACTTAATAACCAAATGTACAGCTGGAAAGGCACTCCATTAGGATAAAAAAAATTGGAATAAAACTTCAACATAAGGGTGACTGAATACAAAAGGAAACTGAACTACAATCATTACTTAGGTAATTAAAAGAACACAGGCCCATGTTTTATGTTGACCAAAGTCTGAAGGGAATCATGGGAAACCCGTGGCCATCGATGGTGCTCTCTGTCAAGGAGAAATGCATTGGTTGAGGGATTGCGTTCCAAAACATCAACCTTTTAATGGATAAAACGATGGAAGTAATGGATGCGCCGGTGGAAATGAAAATCGCTGAGGTAAATATGGTGTAAAATTATTGTGTAAACACAGTGTAAATTGTTGTTTGATACACAATTTTTTAGAGGAAAGAAATGACCAAGAAGGCTCTCAACTTGACAGCAACAAGTAAGTTCACCTATCTTAAAGGGTGATTAAGAATCTGAAATTATGTATCTGTATTATATCAGTGATTAAATTCCAGACATTGATTTATTTCAGGGAGAAGTTTCCAGTCAAGAATACAACTTCAGATTTATAAAAATGAGATCTGAAACCCTCTCACAACGTTAAACCTTCAAGGCAACACATATAAGCATAATTTTCAGCAATCGTGAAAGAAGAACCAATAATCAATACCGATATCATTAGGTATTATTAATTATTAATTGATTCTAATTATTAAATGTTTCTGGTTATTAAATGTTTCTAATATCTATATCTCTCTAATTCAACATTTAAATCCTATCTCAGTATGTAGGTAAATAACATTATCGTTGTAATAAAATCATTGTAATGATATCGCTATAATGATATCATTGTAATAACATTATCACTGTAATAAAATCACCATAATAAAATCACAATAATAAAATTATTGTTGTAATAAAATCACCATAATAATATGGTTGTAATAAAATTTCCATAATAATATCACTATAGTTAAATCTCCATAATAATATCGCTGTAATAAAATCATCATAATAATATCATTGTAATCAAATTATCAATGTATAAATAACAATAAACATCCATAACTAGAATGTTGTGTAAATAACAATAATGATCATTTCTAACAATGATAGTGTATGTGCATTGTGTACTCCAAGTACTATCCACATAGTCATCATCTAGTCATCAGAGATATGGAAATGCAGATCAATGAAGTGGAAACATAGGGAAAAGTGAGGGTTAAAACAAGGTGTAAATGCACAGAGAAAACTGAAGTAAAAAGAGAGAGGGTGTCAAGATTACAACTCAAGGGAAAACGTAGAGGAACCCATTGCAGATAAATATTGGGCAGAGGAATGACCCTAAAATTATTATCCATGCACAGGAAAGAAAGGCCTTTGAATCTAAATCTTTAACACCGAAGTGAAAGATAGTCGATTCATCTCCTTGACGACTTCTCAGACACAAACTAATAACTTAAAGGATCAATAAACAGAGGATAAAAGCACAAATCTGCATCCAAATCTTATCCGTCGAGAAGCAAATAATGAAATAAAAGAACAATCAAGGAATAAAGAAATCGCAGGAAGGAGATTCAAGAGCACAAGCAAGGTTTTGAGTTCGGGGATCATTCTGGCCACATGAAAATAGACAATGACTCAGAAACAAAGGATATTGTGGGTAGCAAGGGTTCTTACTGAATGAATCAAGCGATAGGGGGTTAAAATTACCATAGAAATACATGTGCAAGGAAATCTCATGGCAATGAAATATTCATCCGAGTACAATAAAATAAACAACTGTAAACTAATTTTTATTGCAAGCACGAGCTCCATCCAGCTCCCACTTTCCAACTTGATGCAGGAGCATCTCTCCACGTCAGTGGCCATCCAGCAGCCATGCCAGCGAATTCAAATCGCACGTTAAAAGAGAGGCGCAGTCCTCATTTAAATTTGAAATGAATGTAATTGAATGTCTTAGGCTGGTGAGCCATGGAAGTTGTGCCTTTGTGCAGGGGGTAGATAGGATCAACTTTAATGCAAGATTGACTGAGATCTAGATCTAGATGTTGGACTAGACAACCATTGAATGTAATTTATTAGAGTAGGTGAACCTGGAGGGAAGCGCTTGATGAGCCCCTCAGGTAAAAGAGATTTTCAGATCTCATTTTTGAGGGAGTGATAGTAGAGGAGAGAAGAGCGAGGGAGAGATCGAGAACATCTTTGTAAACTATAGGCATTTTCCATTTAATATAACAGAGCAGTTTTTCCTGCATTTTCTATGTTGAATGGATGTCTGTGTGTGTTCTCTATCTGTGTTGTGAATGTATGTTATGTTGATGCATTCTGCATGAGTTCATTTGATTTCAGGTTGAAGGTCTTTGAGGCTTCACGCCAGGAGGGTGTGACAGAACGTTGAGGGTTCTGAGAGCTGTGCATAGGAGAGTGCACTTCTGAACACTGCGGGGTTCAGACAAAGACGTGCTGAGGCACAAGAGACTAAAGTCAATAGCTCAGGAGGAAGACCTCAAGGTTGCTGAATACCTTGGAGGCAGGGCTGTGTATGAGAAACACAGTTGCAGACATAACTTTGTTGTAAGTTCTGTGAGAGCTCTACCAGGTGGGCATTGAGCATACGCATGGGTTGCGTTGGAGAAGAACTCTGCTGAGATTTAGAAGGAAGACCAGAATCACTGAGGATTCTGAGAGGCTCTGCCGAGAGGGCATTGAGAAAGTGCAAAGGATGCACATAAGGAGAACAGAACCGCTGAATGTTCTGTGGAAGGAAGACACTCTGCCAGGAGGGCATCGAGATATTGTGCAGACGGCACAGGAGAAGAGGACTCTTTTGAGTTCTGTATTTGAAGGAAGAATCCATTGGAGGATCTTCAGAGGGTTACTGAACACCTTGAAAGACTCAGCAAGAGGTTGCTTGAGCGAAGGAGATCCAAGAAGGCGTTTTATTCTCCATCTGTGGAAGAAGGTATAGAAAAGTAAAATCCCTTAGCAGTCTGGGTATTCATCAAATCTCAGAAGAGATATCACCAGCGTGTGCATGAGAAGACTATGCAAGGAGTGCAGGAGTCAGAGACTCCCTTGAAGAGTCGGAATAGAAGCTCAAGAGGGGTAGCGTTCTCATACGCGCAACGAGGATCAGTTTCGAGGAGCTCGTGGAGAGGAAAGAAGCAAAGGTCGAGGCCTTTGAAAGATTGAAATCCTCCCAAGGCAGGGAGAAGGATAAAGAAGCTCAGGGAGGAGCATAGTAGCTGTTGGATCGCTGATATATTCTGGACCGTTGGATTTATATGTCCAGGAGGAGCCTACAGAAGTAGGAGACCGACAGCCGTCGTATCTCACACAGAAATCCCGTCAGTCATTGGATCGGGAAGAGTTGCGTGGATATTAGCCTCTAGAGGGAGAGCGCACAAGGAGAACAGATCTGAGTCATTAGATCTAAGAAGAGATCCTGATAGTCGTCGGATCTGCTGAAGCTACGAGGAAAAAGAGTCCTCGTAGACAGGAGGAGAGAATTCCCAACACGAGGAGTGATCATCGGGATATCGGGAGTATCAAGGATGTGAGGAGAGTCCCTCGACATCAGAGGTCACAAATTTGTGAGGTTAAATCTGGACCATTCGTTGGGAGAGGATGCGTGTCATGAGATTTCCCACATCGGGTACTCGGGTATCGGAGGTTGGAAGAGGAAGTCATTCGACTTCACGAGCAGTGAAGGGGCGAGATATTTGTACTCGTCCATCTGAGGAGGACAGGTGGAAGAGATCGAAGAGATATTGTGAACTTGGGAGTTCGCAGGGTGAAAGCCCAGATATTGGTTGTTCAAAGTCGCGAGGCGGCGAAGTAGCGAGATATTTGTAGCTGTCAATCTGAGGAGGACAGGTGGCAGAGATCGGGGAGATCTTGCGAACCCGGAGTTCGCAGGGTAAAGGCCCATGTATTGGGTATTCAGAGTCGCGAGGCGTGAGGACGTGAAGCGGCGAAGGAGCGAGAGGATCGTAGTCATCCATTTGAGGAGGACAGGTGGCGAGAGATCGAGAGATCTTGCGAACTCAGAAATTTGTAGGTTGAGAGCCCAAACATTGGCTACTCCAAGTCACGAGGTCGCGAGTAGCGAGAGAAGGACAACCATTGATCCGGGTCACAGGAGGACCGTTGGATCTGCACGAGGGATCATGTCTCAGGACCTCGCACGAAAAGGTCCGAGAATTTGGGTGCGGGGATCGCGAGGTTACGAGGAAGCGATATCCTGACAGCTGGACCAGTGTGGGCCATAGCGGAGCGTGAGTGGAATACAGGTGGCACAAAGGATTCGCGAGTCGTGAAGTTCCAAGGAGCCGATATTCGTGTGGACGCCGAGTCGCAAAGTGCCGAGGAGTTGAGATTTGTGTGGACACGTGGCAGAACATAAGGTGGGACCGCGGGGCCGATGGGTGGACACACGTTGCTTGGAGATAGGAGTCAATACTCCATTGAATTCTTGCAACTCGGGAACTCGCGGGATAGGAAGGTGAAAGTTCGACGATTCAACCAGCGAGGTTGCGAGGTCGCGAGGTTGCGAGAGGCACTAACATTAAGCCTAGCCCACGGTTGCATGTGGAAGGAGCTATACCCGTATCGCCAGATCGGGTATCGCAAGATTTGGAGGAAAAGTTGGAGGCTTTGAGTCACGAACTCGTGAGATAGAGAGATTTAGTTGATCTCCCGGTAGTAAAGGGGATATCTCGGGGAAGATCATTGTGGGTGCAAATTTCTCGATAGGGAAATAGAAGAACCCTCGAGTTCTTCAGGCCGAGAAGAAGAAGATCCTGTGGAAGCAGACGTGCCCATGAGGGCGCGACCCTACGTCAAGTGGTATTAGAACACAAATTCTTGTCTGTATACTTTAGGCAAGAGGGAGCGAGGAGAAAAAAGAAGCACTCTGATATTCACATCAGGTGATATCAAAGCGGGAATCAGTTTGTATATTGCAGACAGAGCACGGAGCAGGAGGAAGACAAAGTGCTGAGGGATTTGTGACGATTGTTTGCAGATAGGAAACAGTCAAGGATATAGTCAGTAGGACTGTAAGATGAAGCTGAGCACTCAAGATTTCAGGAGTGACAGCAGCAGGTTTTCCAGGGAGGTAGGCAGGGACAACAAGATGGCTACTGAAGGCCATAGAAAGAAGAGCAAGGCAGAAAAACTTGTCGAATGGGATGAAGAAAGGAATAGAGAGCTCTATGAATTAAAGGCAGACATAGAGACATTCAAACTGTGTATGCGGCAGGATAGAAGGAGGAGACAGATGCGTGAGTTGCCCATGAAGAAGGCAAAGGAAAAATGAGACAGCGTAGGTTGTTGAGAAAATGGATGAGGTATGCTGAAGACCTCAAGGCCACAGAGGAAAAGATGGTTGAGGTATGTAAACTGGAGACTGGGAGAGGTCTTGATGATGATGAAGGGGATGAATTGGGATTGGTTGAGGATCTCAAGAACTGCCAGGAAGGCAGAGAAGAAGAAATTCCAGTTTGTCAGGAGGGCAATGAGTTGAGGTCGCTGCGGGATCTCACGGAATGTCAGGAGGACAGTCGAGGAATTCCAATTTTCCAGTTGGGCAATGATGAGAGATCATTGAGGGATCTCGAAGACTGCTGGGAGGGCAGTGGAAGCATCTCAGACTGCCAGGTGGGAAGAGATGAGAATGCAAGGCCATCTGAAGGTCTCATGGACTCAGAGGTGAATTCAATTCAGCAAGGAGTGTTGATGAAGATGGGATCGGTTGATGTCATAGTCTGCTAGGAGGGCAGCAGAGACATCCCATATTGCCAGGTGGGAAAGGATGAGCAGATGAGACTATATGTGGGTCTCATAAACTCAGAGGTTAGTTGGAATCATCCAGGGGAGCTAACAGAGAAGGTAAGCTCGGAACCGAATTTGGATCAGCAGGTGCAGCTGACAAAGGTGAAATATCAGGATGATATTCTGATGATTGGGGGAATTGGGATATTCCTACCATGTGCCCAGTAGGAGGCAGAAATTTGTGTTGCAGATGGTGCAACAGCAGAATAGTCACAGTTGAAGATGATTGTCAGGAAAGAGGAGGAATGGGAGAAGACTTTGGGAGCTGCCCAAGCAGATGAAGAAGATGAGCATTCTGAGGAATGGATCATTACTTTCAGCCAAGAAGCCGAAAGAGCTGTAGCATTGGAGCTGACAGCCGAAGAAGCGGAAGAGGATGACAAGCATTCTGAGGAATGGCTCAATGCATTTAGCATTGAAGCTGAAAAGACTGCAACATGGGAGGTTGTAGAAGCAGAGGTAGAAGGAGAAGACAACATTTGCTTTGTTGATCTGTGGGATCAAATTGAATTCTTGGAAGAGAGGGTAAAAGTGCAGGGCGTGCACATCCAACAGGTGAAGTTGGAAACGGATAAGGAGGAAGGCGTGGGAGATCATGATGATCTGCCCAATGGCCAAAATGTTTTTCAGCTAAGGAGACTGCAACAATAGGACCAGCCACTGGAGCAGCTCGATGAAGTGATAGAAGATATCAGAAAGCTGATGGTAGGGTCAGCAGAAACTGCCAGCAAGGAGAGGCTGAGCAGAAGAGAAATAGCAGCAGCAGCAGTGCAGAAGAAGCAGCAACAACAGAGTGGAGCAGATGGGAAGCTCCAGATATTTGTTTGGGATCCAGGGGGATTCCAACCGCTTAGAGGGGAAGCGCATGAGAAGGAGCTCATGATTTTGCAACTGAGGAGTTTGATGCAGGAGCATCTCTCCACGTCAACGACCATCCAACAGCCACGCCAGCGAATTCAAATCGCACGCTAAAAGAGAGGTGCAGTCCTCATTTAAATTTGAAATGAATGTAATTGAATGTCTTAGGCTGGTGAGCCATGGAAACCATGCCTTTGTGCAGGCAGTATATAGGATCAGCTTTAATGCAAGATCGACTAAGATCTAGATCCAGATGCTGGACTAGACAACCATTGAATGTAATTTATTAGAGTAGGTGAACCTGGAGGGAAGCGCTCGATGAGCCCCTCAGGTAAAAAGAGATTTTCAGATCTCATTTTGAGTTAGTCATGAGAGAGCCAGAGAGAGAGCTCGAGGAACACCATTGTAAAATACAGGCATTTGCCATTTTAATATAACAGAGCAGTTTTTCCTACATTATTCTGTCTTATATGCATGTCNAGTAGGTGAACCTGGAGGGAAGCGCTCGATGAGCCCCTCAGGTAAAAGAGATTTTCAGATCTCATTTTTGAGGTAGTGATAGTAGAGGAGAGAAGAGCGAGGGAGACCTCGAGAACACCTTTCTAAACTACAGGCATTTGCCATTTAATATAATAGAGTAGTTTTTCCTGCATTTTTTGTGTTGAATGGATGTTTGTGTGTGTTCTCTATGTGTGTTGTGAATGTATGTTATGTTGATGCATTCTGTAGGAGTTCATTTGATTTCAGGTTGAAGGTCTTTGAGGCTTCACGCCAGGAGGGTGTGACAGAACGCTGAGGGTTCTGAGAGCCGTTCACAGGAGAGTGCACTTCTGAACACTGCGGGGTTCACACAAAGACGTGCTGAGACGCAAGAGACTGAAGTCAACAGCTCAGGAGGAAGACCTCAAGGTTGTTGAATACCTTGGAGCCAGGGCTATGCATGAGAAACACAATTGCAGACAAAACTTTTTTGTATGTTCTGTGAGAGCTCTGCCATGTGGGCATTGAGCATACGCACGGGTTGCGTTGGAGAAGAACTCTACTGAGAGTTAGAAGGAAGACCAAAATCACTGAGGATTTTGAGAGGCTCTACCGAGAGGGCATTGAGAAGGTGCAAAGGGTGTACATAAGGAGAACAGAACCTATGAACGTTCTGTGGAAGGAAGACACTCTGCCAGGAGGGCATCGAGATATTGTGCAGACGACACAGGAGAAGAGGACTCTTTTGAGTTTTGTATTTGAAGGAAGAATCAATTGGAGGATCTTCACAGGGTTACTGAACACCCTGAAAGACTCAGCAAGAGGTTGCTTGAGCGAAGGAGAGCCAGGAAGGCATTTTATTCTCCATCTGTGGGAGAAGGTATAGAAAAGTAAAATCCCTTAGGGGTCTGGGTATTCATCAAAGATCAGAAGAGATAACACCAGTGTGTGCATGAGAAGACTCTACAAGGAGTGCAGGAGTCAGAGACTCCCTTGAAGAGTCGAAATAGAATCTCAGGAGGGGAAGCGTTCTCATATGCACAGCGAGGATCAGTTTCGAGGAGCTCGCGGAGAGGAAAGAAGCAAAGGTCGAGGCCTTTGAAAGATTGAAATCCTCCCAAGGCAGGGAAAAAAGGATAAAGAAGCTCAGGGAGGAGCATAGCAGCCGTTGGATCGGTCGATAGATTCTGGACCATTGGTTTTATACATCTAGGAGGAGCCTATAGAAGTAGGAGACCGAAAGTCGTCAGATCTCACACAAAAATCCCGTCAGCCTTTGGATCGGGAAGAGTTGCATGGAGATTAGTCTCTGGAGGGAGAGCGCACAAGGAGAACAGATTTGAGTCGTTAGATATGAGTAGAGATCCCGATAGCCGTCGGATCTGTTGAAGCTATGAGGAAGTTAAGTCCTCGCACACAGGAGGAGAGAAGTCCCGACACGAGGAGTGATCATCAAGATATTGGGAGTATCAAGGACGTGAGGAGAGTCCCTCAGCATCAGAGGTCGAGAATTTACGAGGTTGAATCTGGACCATTTGTTGGGAGCGGACGCGTGTCAAGAGATTTCCCACATCGGGTACTCGGGCATTGGAGGTTGGAAGAGGAATTCATTCGACTTCACGAGCAGCGAAGGGGCGAGAGATTTGTAGCCATCCATCTGAGGAGGACAGGTGGCAGAGATCGAAGAGATCTCGCGAACTCGGGAGTTCGCAGGGTAAAAACCCAAATATTGGTTGTTCAAAGTCGTGAGGCGCGAGGATGCGAGGCGGCGAAGTAGCGAGAGATTTGTATCCGTCCATATGAGGAGGATAGGTGGCAGAGATCGAGGAGATCTCGCGAACTCGGAGTTCGCAGGGTAAAGGCCCAAGTATTGGGTATTCAGAGTCACAAGGCACGAGGACGCGAAGCGGCGAAGGAGCGAGAGGATCGTAGACATCCATTTGAGGAGGATAGGTGGCGAGAGATCGAGAGATCTCGCGAACTCAAAAATTTTTAGGTTGAGAGCCCAAACATTGCGTACTCCAAGTCGCGAGGTTGCGAGTAGCGAGAGAAGGACAGCCGTTGATCTCGGTCACAAGAGGACCATTGGATCTGCATGAGAGATCGTGTCTCGGGACCTCACAAGAAAATGTTCGAGAATTTGGGCACGAGGATCGCGAGGTTGCGAGGAAGCGATATCTCGACAGCTGGAGCAGTGTGGGCCATAGCAAAGCGTGAGTGGAATACAGGTGGCATAAAGGATTCACGAGTCGTGAAGTGTCGAGGAGCCAAGATTCGTGTGGACGCCGAGTCGCGAAGTGTCGAGGAGCCGAGATTCGTGTGGACGCCGAGTTGCGAAGTGCCGAGGAGTCGAGATTTGTGTGGACGTGTGGCAGAACATAAGGTGGGACCGCGGGGTCGATGGGTGGAACACATCGCAGCTTGGAGATAGGAGTCAATACTCCATTGAATTCTCGCAAATCGGGAACTCACGGGATAGGAAGGTGAAAGTTTGATGATTCAACCGGCGAGGTTGCGAGGTCACGAGGTTGCGAGAGGTGCTAACATTAAGCCTAGCCCACGGTTGCATGTGGAAGGAGCTATACCCTTATCTCCAGATCGACTATCGCAAGATTTGGAGGAAAAGTTGGATGATTTGAGTCACGAACTCGCGAGATAGCGAGATTTAGCTGATCTCCTAGTAGTAAAGGGGAGATCTCGGGGAAGATCGTTGTGGGTGCAGATTTATCGATAGGGAAATAGAAGAACCCTCGAGTTCTTCGGGCCAAGAAGAAGAAGGTCATGTGGAAGCGGACGTGCCCGTGAGGGCGCGCCCCTGCGTCACAACCGATGTGACCTCACCGGTACCTCCTAGCCAATGCTATGGGTACTCTTCTTCCCCCTGAGCCCCCTGAGCCGCAAAGAGGCCATGCACAGAATACCAGATAATGATAGCACCCATCTCGCCTCACAAGGTTGAGCTACCACTCATCACCCGAGCTGGGTATCACAACTCCCACAAGAGAAAGTTCAGTCAAGATGAAATTTTAGCAGCGTAACATTATGCAAGCTAGATGTGATCTACACTCCTCCTCCGCCATCCTTTTTATAGAGTTTTCTTAGTCATTAGTTTCCCAAAACCCTCATTGGATTCTTTTTTCATTGAATTAATTTCGAAAAACCTCCCCTGTACATATGTCTCTTGATCCCCTACTTGCACAAAAAAATCAATTTTATTAATTAATTAAATATTCTTATTTCCCTCACCCACCTAAAAGTATTCCTAAAAATGCTCCTCGGTGTCCCAAAATTCCCTTACAATTCTTAAATGACTTACACCTTACTTAATTCCTAGTCGATTTCATAAATAAAAACTTCCAAAGGCTGGATTCCTTACTAAGTTAGACATTCATCTTTTTATTTAAGTTTCCTTTTTCTTTTAAGTTTCCCCCTTTTTCCTTTTTAACTAAAAATCAATTTAGCAAGTGTAGATAAAAACAACCATTTACCCTTTTAATAAATATAATCTTCCATTATAATTTTTACTTTAATAATTAAGTTTGAATTTCTTACCCCCCTTCTTGTTACATGTTTATTTTATTTTTTTCTTTAACCACATGTTTTACTTAGACCTAGGTTTTAAATTTACTAGGATTGGCGACAATTTTTAAGGGAAAAATTCTTATTAAACTTTACTTATCCGTCATTCATTTTAAGGTCGACGAGGTCCTAAGGAGGCATAGTTTTCTAGGCACTAGGTTTATTAACTTACCAGTTCAACTTGCGACGTGCCCTTCAGGACGCACTACATGCTCCAAGGGTATGTAACATTCTGCTCGGGCGCACTGAGTGAACTTATTCTTTGAGGACACTTGGTCACAAGTGATCCAGATTATTATGCTATTAAAACTTTTGATTTTGATTATGAGGTGTTATGGGTTGATGACATGTTGTTTTACTACATCGACATAGACAGGTGTTATTGACTCGGTTTTACTGAGTGTGTAGGATTTTGGACCTCGAGGATGCATAGGCATCGATGGAACCCCTTGGAATCCAGATCGAATTAGGGAGTGTGCCATTGGCATTTGATTATTTTACTGTTATATTAGTGCATCTGACTGGATGATATGATATGGATATGTTCTAACATGATTTGTTGATGATGCAGGCTGACGATAGCTTGCCGACCAAACTCACATATAGAGTAAAGATGTCACACACGACTACCAGAGATGTTGAGGGAGAGGTGTGGATAGCAACCCTACCACAACCTACTAGCACTCCCGCCATGGCTCGAACTATAGGTGAACGATTACCTAAGTTGAGAGGACCCACGATTCCTTGAGGCTAGACTGTGACAGTCGCTCATGATGATTCTAAGGGGCACTGATGAAGGAGCATCTCTCGCATCAAGCGCGCCAGCGCGGAAGCGAAGGACAGTTGGACAAGCGCCAAGACATATTTTGAAAATCACCTTGGAAGTTGTTGCGTGATCTTAAATGAGCCATTAAGATGAAGTGCACTTGTATGATGTAAACGGACCTTGAGCAGTTTTCTCTCATCCTTAGTAGGTAGAAATCATTTAAGATAGTAAATGTAAAGTAGATAGAATTTAATTCTAGATTAGACAGTTTTAGAGCGCAAGAGGGAAACGGGATATAGACACCCTCATTGTGTATTGTAACATTATGAAGAGGAATAAGAGTAAGAGCATGCAGAGAGTTGTGTAAGAACACCCATGTACAGACATTTGGATTAATAGAAAGAGTTTGATTCAAATTCATGGTTTTGTGTCTATTCTCTATGTATTGGTGTTGAATGATATGCAAATGAATTTTTTCTTCCTGTTATACATTTTCTTTATATGTTGTGTATATTATTTCATGTTTGAGTTTGAAGTCTGAAGGGATAATGGAATGAGTTTCAATTGTTTCTCTGTCTGAGTAAGAATTCCTGCAAGGAGTGCATTCGAATTTTTCGCAAGGAGTGCGTTGACAGAGGGTTTAGATAGAGATAGCTTTTGTTCTCATTCGATTTAAGGTGCAGACAGATATAGGAGCCATGCAAGGCATGTGGAGGCCAAAGAAGTTCTCAGGGTTGTGGACCTGAGTAAAGCATTTAGAGACTGCTGTTGCAGGAGTGCGCAGTGTCGAAAGTACTCAACACTCAGGAGCGTTGGAAATTTTCCACAAGGAGTGCGTGCAGGGATCTTCTGAAAGATTCAGAATTGAGAAGAAACTCAGGAGGTATAGAACCTTCGAGTAGTCATCAAGAGTAGCACAGGGAGTCAGTGTCGTGAAGTGTTTCAGAAAGTGTCGTAAGTTTGTGTGAAGGTGAACCAATCTTCACGGAGGAACTTAGTCATTTCACAGGTTTCATCAGGAGGAACGGACGGTCAGAATTCTCTGAGGAGAATTCACGAATTTTCGTGAGCCGTTAGATCTCACAGAGGAGCAGGGAAGATACAATGAAGATATCGAAAGGTTCAAATCTCAAGAAGCGCAGGACTGTTTATCCTAGCCATAAGGGTCGTGGGATCTATACGTATATCGTGTATTGGGGTTTCGTGGGTTGAAGTATCGTGAATACAGTAGCAGGAATCATGATATCATGAAATGCGATATCCCGACAGTCAAGAGATAGTGTGGGGCCACAGTGGAGTCAGTCGGTGGACAGGTGGCACGCCTTATCGGGGTTTCGCAGCGAGAAGTCCCGAAACAACTGCATCAGGATTTGCGATATTGTGAACTCTGAAATGTCGATGGAGTGAAGGCATTGAATAGTCAAACTCATGCGTGTTTCAGAGTTTCGGCGTATCAGGTATCGGAAGTCGGGGATATGTGTTGTTTGACATCGTGAGTGTCGAATTCACGATAGAGAAGACCCTGATAGGAAAAGTTCAGCGTTGAGTGGTTGTCGGTTCTCGGGGATTCGAGAGTCCAATTCCTGACCACTGACCTCGCAAAGTTGCGAAGTTCGATCCCCGAGTGTGAAGAGGGGATCCCACGAGGATTTCTGTGGGTGCAGATTTCCTAACAGGGAAATAGGAGAACATTAGAGTTCTTCAGGCCAGAGAAGGAGAAGATCCCGTGAGCACGCGGACCGCCCGATCTGCAGGTTGAGAGGTAGCGAGCGTGTGCATCATTTTAGGTATCAGAGCCTGATTCTTGTCTGTATATTTCAGGCGAGGGAGGCATAAAATATAAAGAATACTCTGATACACTACATCTGTTTGGTATCAGAGAAGAAAAAGGTTCTTTTCTTTCTGTAGCAGAGAAGAGAATTCACCATGCCGCCAAGGAGAAGGGACATGCAGTCACCCGATCCAGAGGATAGGGAAATGCCGAGAAGAAGAGGCAGGAAGATGACAGATCCAGTTATGGAGAGAGAGATGCGTGATCTACGAGTTAGACTCGAAGACATGGAAACAACGCAAAGACACACAGTCAGTGCGGGGGATCTCAGTGATTCCGAAAGTGAAGCTGAGGCTGAACGTGAAGAATAAGTTGCAGCTGAAGATGCATCAAACGAACGTTTGATTAGAGCTATTGCAAGGATGGGTGCAAGAGAAAAGAAGGCCATTCCAGTTTATGAGGGAAACTTGGATGCAGAAGAGCTTCTAGACTGGATTAGATCTCTAGACACATACTTCGACTATGAAGATGTCGAAGAGGACAAGAAAGTCAAGCATGTTGTCACGAGACTGAAAGGACATGCAACATTGTGGTGGGATGAACTACAAGCTGACAGATGCTGCAAGGGCAAGCAGAAGATCAAGAGTTGGGATCGAATGATCGCGAAGCTGAAGGCGAAATTCATCCCCAGAGATTATCAAATTACTCTGTTTAGGAGGATGCAGAACCTGAGACAGAAGCTGATGATAATGAAAGAATACACTGAGGAATTCTATAAATTGAACATCAGGGCAGGTCATCAGGAGAACGATGATGAAAAAGTTTCCAGATACATGAATGGCCTGAGATATGATATCCAGGATGAGATGAGCATGGTAACCATCTGAACGGTGGAAGATGCTTATGAGATGGCTCTGAAAGAAGAAGAGAAGTTGAGCTGAAAGCAGTTGCCCAGGACAAATACCAGAAGCCCAAGGAGGACTGGAAGAAACCTCAAACTCAAACTGAGAGAGGCAGAACTTCACAAAGAGGGCCATATGTTGAACATAGAGGGCAACATACTGAGCAGAGAGGATATTATGCTGACAATAACACTTTTCCTCGTACTAGAGGCAGAGGAAGAGGAAGAGGTGGAGTAATTACATGCTTCACATGTGGAAATAATGGGAACAAGTCTTACGAGTGTCTAGATAAAGAGAAGGACATTGGAGAATATCACATCGTCGAGGCACAGAGGCGGGATGTTGAGGCAGAAGACGCTGAAGGCAAAAGATCACTGATGATGCGAAAATTCCTTTTGACACCCGAGAAGGAGGTGGAGAGTTCAGTCCAAAGGAACAAACTTTTTAGGACTGCTTGCAAGACCAAGGATAGGGTATGCAAGGTCATTGTGGACAGTGGTAGCATGGATAATCTCGTTTCAACCAAGATGGTAGAGAAGCTAGAGCTAGAGACGACTGATCATCCAAGCCCATACAGAGTTTCGTGGCTACAAAAAGGACACCAGGTAACTGTCACTAAACAATGTTTAGTTGAATTCAAGATAGGAGGATATAATGNTGGGATGAACTACAAGCTGACAGATGCTGCAAGGGCAAGCAGAAGATCAAGAGTTGGGATCGAATGATCGCGAAGCTGAAGGCGAAATTCATCCCCAGAGATTATCAAATTACTCTGTTTAGGAGGATGCAGAACCTGAGACAGAAGCTGATGATAATGAAAGAATACACTGAGGAATTCTATAAATTGAACATCAGGGCAGGTCATCAGGAGAACGATGATGAAAAAGTTTCCAGATACATGAATGGCCTGAGATATGATATCCAGGATGAGATGAGCATGGTAACCATCTGAACGGTGGAAGATGCTTATGAGATGGCTCTGAAAGAAGAAGAGAAGTTGAGCTGAAAGCAGTTGCCCAGGACAAATACCAGAAGCCCAAGGAGGACTGGAAGAAACCTCAAACTCAAACTGAGAGAGGCAGAACTTCACAAAGAGGGCCATATGTTGAACATAGAGGGCAACATACTGAGCAGAGAGGATATTATGCTGACAATAACACTTTTCCTCGTACTAGAGGCAGAGGAAGAGGAAGAGGTGGAGTAATTACATGCTTCACATGTGGAAATAATGGGAACAAGTCTTACGAGTGTCTAGATAAAGAGAAGGACATTGGAGAATATCACATCGTCGAGGCACAGAGGCGGGATGTTGAGGCAGAAGACGCTGAAGGCAAAAGATCACTGATGATGCGAAAATTCCTTTTGACACCCGAGAAGGAGGTGGAGAGTTCAGTCCAAAGGAACAAACTTTTTAGGACTGCTTGCAAGACCAAGGATAGGGTATGCAAGGTCATTGTGGACAGTGGTAGCATGGATAATCTCGTTTCAACCAAGATGGTAGAGAAGCTAGAGCTAGAGACGACTGATCATCCAAGCCCATACAGAGTTTCGTGGCTACAAAAAGGACACCAGGTAACTGTCACTAAACAATGTTTAGTTGAATTCAAGATAGGAGGATATAATGATAATATATTATGTGATGTCATTCCTATGGATGTTGGTCATCTATTGTTGGCTAGACCATGGCAATATGACAAGAATGTGATTCATGATGGTAGAATGAACACATACACCCTAGAGAAGAATGGTAGGACAGACATGTTGCTTCCAATCAAGGATAAAGAGGTGAAGCTGGAAGTAAGAAACATTGTACTTCTCATGAGTGGGAAGGAACTTCTTACAGAGGTTAAGAAGAAGGAGGATCCACAGTTCATTGTGGTCAGAAAACCGAGGATTGTTCTGACTAGCACAAGAGTGATGATTTACCAGAAGAAGTTCAAGAACTACTGGAAGAGTTCGCTGACATAATAGTGGACGAATTACCTCGTTCGTTGCCACCAATGAGAAGTGTGAGTCATCATATCGATCTCATACCAGGAGCCAGTTTTCCAAATAAAGCCACATACAGGTTGACGCTGCAAGAGAATGAAGACGTTAAGAGACAAGTCCAGGAGTTGTTGGACAAATATTTAGTCAGAGAAAGCTCGAGTCCATGTGCTATTCCAACAGTACTCAGTTCGAAGAAAGACAGAGGCTGGACGATGTGTACTGACTCAAGGGCGATTAATAAGATAACCATCAGGTATAGATTTCCATTGCCGAGGATGGATGATCTGATGGATTGCTTGAGTGGAGCCAAGTATTTTTCAAAGATTGATTTGAAAAGTGGTTATCATCAGATCCGCATGAGAGAAGGTGATGAATGGAAGACAACATTCAAAACCAACGAAGGGTTGTATGAATTGCTTGTTATGCCATTTGGCTTAACAAATGCACTGAGTACCTTCATGAGGTTGATAAACAAAGTCCTGAGGGAGTTCATTAGGAAATTTGTCATTGTGTATTTGGATGACATACTGGTTTACAATAAAACAGTGGCAGAGCATCTGAAGCATTTAGCTACAGTGATGCAGAAGCTACAGCAGGAAAAGATGTTGATAAATATGAATAAATACTCATTTATGAAGACATAACTCATTTACTTGAGATTTATTATTTCGGCAAATGAGTTGAGGATGGATCCAGATAAGGTGGAAGTAATCAAGAATTGGCCATCACCGAAAAAGCATATTTGAAGTGAGAAGTTTTCACGGATTGGGTAGTTTCTACCGGAAGTTCATCAAGAATTTCAGTGGAATTAGCGTAGCAATGATGGATAGAGTGAAGAAAATACATAAATATTTTCATTGGACTAAAGATGCTGAAAGGAGTTTCAACCTATTGAAGAGGAAAATTACAGAACAACCAGTTCTAGTGTTGCCGGATTTCCAAAAGACATTTCAAGTGAAATGCAATGCAAGTGGATTTGCAATTGGGGCAGTCTTGAGCCAGGAAGACAGCCCGATAGCGTATTTCAGCGAGAAGCTGAATGATGCGAAAGTGAAGTACTCCACTTATGATAAGGAGTTCTATGCTATCATCCAAGCATTGAAGAAATGGAGGCATTACTTGACCCCGAAAGAGTTTGTATTGTACAGTGACAATAATGCATTGCAGTTTGTGACTCAACAGGAAAAGTTGAATCAGAAACATGTCAAATGGGTTGAGTATATGCAGATTTTTACTTTTGTGATCAAACATATTTCTGGTACTACTAACAAAGTGGTTGATGCTTTGAGCATGAAGTGTTTGTTGTTGTAGGAGTTCCGAGTCAAAACATTGGGTTTTGATGATCTCAGGGGCATGTACGCAGATGATCCAGATTTTAAGGAGGTGTATGAAGCAACTGAGAATCTAATTCTCAAGGATAGAAGCCAATGGATAGAATACATGATCCAGGAAGGATTACTGTTTAGAGGTAATTAACTTTGTATTCCAAAATTATTCATGAGGGAGAATTTGCTAAAGGAGAAACACAGTGGAGGATTGGCAGGGCACTTTCGCCACGACAAAATGTTCACAAAGCTGAATGAGTCATATTTTTGGCCAGGAATGCGAGAAGACGTCAAGAGATTCGTGGACAAATGCAGAATTTGCCAGCATTCGAAGTGAAGGAAGAAGAATGTCGTATTCTATCAACCATTACCCATACCTGAGAGGCCGTGGGATGAAATTAGCATGGATTTTTTATTGGGGTTGCCAAGAACACAAAGAGGTTGTGATTCAATATTTGTGGTGGTGGATAGATTTTCCAAGATGGCACACTTCATTCCATGTCAGAATACCAGTGATGCAACTCACATTGTGAACTTGTTTTTCAAAGAGGTCATTCGACTTCATGGGTTGCCGAGGAGTATAGTTTTGGATCGAGACTCCAGATTCATAGGGAATTTTTGGAGGACCTTATGGAAGAAGTTGGGAACTAACTTTTCATTTAGTTCAGCTTATCATCCTCAAACAGATGGACAAACGGAAGTAGTGAACAAAAGACTGGGAGACTTGCTGAGAATCTTGGTGACAGAACACCACAGCTAGTGGGACAACATATTACCACAGGCAGAGATTGCTTATAATGACTCGGTTAATAGGAGCACAGGGAAAAGTCCATTTCAGGTTGTCTATGGTATGCAACCGAGGGGAATTTCTGAACTGAGGGATTCATAACAGACTGCGACTAGGAGAGCTAGTGCAGAATAATTCGCAGAGGTGATGAAGGAACTTCACAGCCAGGTGAAGGAGCGACTGCAGAAATCAAGTCAAGAGTATAAGCGCAGGGCAGATCAGCATAGAAGACAACTTCAGTTTGAGGTTGGGGACTTGGTTCTGGCACATTTGAGAAGAGAAAGGTTCCTGAGAGGAACATATAATAAGCTAAAGATGAAGAAAATCAGGCCATGTAGGGTCTTGAAGAAATTTGGGGTGAATGCTTATGAGATTGAATTACCCGATGGGATCATAATTTCTTCTATATTCAATATCTCAAATTTGTACCCATACTGAGCTGGAGAAGCAGAGACTGGAGATGAGCATCCAGTGATCTAGTGGTGGAAACAGATGCCAGTTGCAGATANGATAAGCCACAGATGGAGTGCATACTGGATAAAAGAGTAAGCAAGAGGACCAGGCGAAAGAAACACTTTGAGTATCTGTTCAAGTGGAAGAACCATCCAATTGAAGATGCTAGCTGGGAGAGTGAAGCAGAGATCCAGAAGCATGGACAGACCGTACAGGAGCTCATGGATAGGAACCCATGAAATTTTTCAAGTGAGGGGGTATGATGCAGGAGCGTCTCCCACATCAATCGAGCCAGCGTGGAAGTGAAGGACAGCTGGACAAGCGCCAGTACATATTTTGAAAATCACATTGGAAGTTGTTGCACGATCTTAAATGAGCCATTAAGATGAAGCGCACTTGTATGATGTAAATGGACCTTGAGCAGTTTTCTCTCGTCCTTAGTAGGTAGAAGGCATTTAAGATAATAAATGTAAAGTAGATAGAATTTAATTCTAGATTAGACAGTTTTAGAGCACAAGAGGGAAACGTGATATAGACACCCTCATTGTGTATTGTAACATTATGAAGAGGAAGAAGAGTAAGATCGTGCAGAGAGTTTTGTACGAAAACCCATGTACAAACATTTGGATTAATAGAAAGAGTTTGATTCAAATTCATGGTTTTGTGTCTATTCTCTGTGTATTGGTGCTGAATGATATTCTCATGAATGTTTTCTTCCTGTTATACATTTGATTTATATGTTGTGTATACGATTTCATGTTTGAGTTTGAAGTCTGAAGGGGTAATGGAATGAATTTCAATTATTTCTCTGTCTGCGTAAGAATTCCTGCAAGGAGTGGAGTCGAATTGTCCACAAGGAGTGCGTTGACAGAGGGTTCAGATAGAGATATCTGTTGTTCTCAGTCACTTTAAGGTGCAGACAGATATAGGAGCCATGCAAGTCGTGTGCAGGCCAAGGAAGTTCTCAGGGTTGTGGACCTGAGTAAATAATTTAGAGACTGTTGTTCCAGGAGTGCGCAGAGTCGAAAGTACTCAACACTCAAGAGCGTTGAAAATCTGCCGCAAGGAGTGCATGCAGGGATCTTCTGAAAGATTCAAAATTGAGAAGAAACTCATGAGGTATAGAACCTTTGAGTAGTCATCAAGAGTATCACAGGGAGTCAGTGTCGTGAAGTGTTTCAGAAAGCGTCGTAAGTTTGTGTGCAGGTGAACCAGTATTCACAGAGGAACTTAGTCATTTCGCAGGTTTCATCAGGAGGAACGGACGGTCGAAACTCTCTAAGGAGAATTCATGAATTTCCGTGAGATGTTAGATCTCATAGAGGAGTAGGGAAGATACAGTGAAGATATCGAAAGGTTCAAAGCTCAGGAAGGGCAGGACTATTGATCCGAGACACAAGGGCCGTGGGATCTATACGTATATCATGTATCCGGGTTTCATTGGTTGAAGTCCAGTGAATACAGCAACAGGAATCGCGATATCATGAAACGCGATATCCTGACATTCAAGAGATAGTGTGGGGCCACAACGAAGTCGGTAGGTGTACAGGTGGCATGCCTTATCGGGGTTTTGCAGCGAGAAGTCCCGAAACAACTGCATCAGGATTCTCTATATTGCGAACTCTGAAATGTCGATGGACTGAAGGCGTTGAATAGTCAAACTCGTGCGTGTGTCAGAGTTTCGACATATAGTGTATTGGAAGTCAAGGATACGTGTTGTTTGACATCGCGAGTGCCAAATTCACGATAGGGAAGACCTCGATAGGAAAAGTTCAGCGTTGATTGGTTGTCGGTTCTTAGGGATTCGAGAGTCCAATGCCTGACCACTGACCTCGTGAAGTTGCGATGTCCGATCCGCGAGTGTGAAGAGGGGATCCGACGAGAATTTTTGTGGGTGTAGATTTCCCGACAGGGAAATAGGAGAACATTAGAGTTCTTCAGGCCAGAGAAGGAGAAGATCCTGTGAGCGCACGGACCACCTGTCCTGCGGGTTGAGAGGAAGTGGGCGTGTGCATCATGTGCACAATAAGGCGGGGGCCTTATTCTTTATAATCCCTTAGTCTCCCACAAGTTCACCTGGCAGAGTATTGACTCCAGCGGTTATTGATGTCTACCAAGTCAGTCAAGAGGCGAGTGGCACCCTTGGAGCATGTGGTGCATCCTGAAGGGCATGTCGCGCAAGAAAAATGGAGGCGAGTGGCACCCTTGGAGCACGTGGTGCATCCTTAAGGGCACATCATGCAAGGGAACAAATGAGACGAGTGGCACCCTTGGAGCACCTAGTGCATCCTGAAGGGCACGTCGCATTGTTGATGATAGACGAATGAATCTAGATGGCCTTAAGACGAATAATATATTAAGTAAATTTTAACACAATTTTCCCTAATTAAATGTTGCCCAGTACAAAATCTAAGTTATAAGTCTAAAATTACGCTAGGGGTAAAATTTTGTCTACGTTTAAAAAAAATTTAATAATAATAATAATAATAAATAGATAAAATAAATTAAAATAATAATTATTAAAATAAAAACCACTTAAATAAAAATTATGATCTTCATAAACTTTTGTAACATGAAGGCAGTAAGAAATTAATTTATTCATAAGAAATAAAATCTGTGGTTATAAAATGTAAAGAGGGGATTAATTATTTTATCTTTTGATAATTTAAAATATACTAAATTAATGATAAAAGGGAAAAGGGGTTAAATTCCACACCTACCTTTTTGAGTTCTAAGTAAAAAGGGAAAGAGGGAAATTAAAAGAAATAGGAAACTAGGGAAAAGAGGTAACGTAAAAAGGGAAAAAAGGGAACTTAAGGGAAAAAGCGGGAAGTCAACTTAGTAAAGAATCTACATTTAAGAGATTTCTAATTTTAAATTGAATTAGCAATTTCATAATAGGGAAAGCCTTTAAAACCTATAAGGGAATTTAGGGACACCTAGGAGTGATTCTAGGAGTAACTTTAGGTGGGTGAGGGGAATAAGATAGTTAATTAATTAAAGAAATTAAACAATGGACGAATGAAGGGGATGCGTGACACTTATACGGAGAAGAATTTTTAGGATATTAATTATAAAAACTTAACTAAAAGATAAATTTGGAAAGCAAGGAACCACGAAACTCTATATAATGAAGGGAGGTGATGGAGGCTGGATCATCTTCTATTTGCGTAATGTTACGCTGCAGAAATATCGACTTGACTGATTTACTTGTGGGAGTTGGGTTACCCAGCTCAGAGAGGAGTGGTAGCTTGGCCTTGCAAGGCAATCTAGGAGCTAGGTGAAATCTCTGGATAGTGTGTATGGCCCCTTTGCGGCTCGCGAGGCTAAGGGGGAAGAAGAGTACCCCTAGCATTGGTTGGGAGGTACCAGTGAAGTCTCGACGGTCAGCGAGCGGGAGTTGCATGGAGCGCGCGGGACGTCACTCGGAGCGAGCGAACAGGCAACGATATGATTTCTTCATTTGAATGGTAGATTGTTGTAGGTTTTATGATTGGATCTACATGTTGATTATCTAAGTAGATTGGATGTTTAGATTGATGGATGAAATTTTTCTTAGCCTGGCTCGACGATTGTTGACTCCGATAGCCTTCGTTTTCCACATGTCGTGATCTCCCTGTGGTGTTTGATTGTGACCAATGCGATTGTTTTCCTTTGTCCCTAGCATGCTAGTCCTCACCTGAGCAGTCGTCCAGGAGATTGATCTACGGTCATCACCTTAGCGTTTAAAGACCTATGGATCTCAACGCCCTGCTTTTTTGTGCGAGGATGGTGAAGCGAAGGACAAACTCATCCGTCTACCTCTGTCATTGTCTTGGGCTGAAGGATTTCCATGCATCCTAAAGCGTTCTTTTTTTAACCTGCAGAATTTGATTGTTGGCAAAGTTTTTCCCTAAACTCGACATGCTCTTATCTCGTCGCTATCTCATTTTATCCTGTTTTATATTTGATGGATCAAATCCTCACCCTGAGTTTTTTTTTTATGTTATTTTCTTAGATAACTGTAAATCTGCGTTGTGTATCAAGGGATACGTTTAACCTTGCTTGGTTGTTTGGATTTGTCTTCTATATTTATGCATGCGTTAGCTTAAGGTGATTGTTTATGTTCGATCCTGTTATTGTATAAATTTCATAATGATTAGCTCTGCATAATAGGATTTAAGATTGTTCAACTCGTATGAATGCTTGGAATACATTTAAGAATCAAATCGGATCTTTAGACTATTATTCCTTGGTAAACCTATAATTGTGAAGGAACCGTCCTCTGTTAAAAACCTGTGGATAAAGGGTACCTGGGACTGTAATTGATGTTTTTTTTTATTCTGTCAAACCTTACCGGTGTTTGTTTTTCTGTGTTTCACATATATACTAACTGTTTGTTCCTCCAGTAGATAAAATGAACCTTATTGGGACTGTAGTTTATATTTTTTTTAATTCTTTCAAACCTTACCAGTCTTTGTTTTCTTGCATTTCACATATATACTAACTGTCTATTCCTCAGGCGCGTAGTGTATGATCTTTTGGCCTCTTGTGGGATCCCTCCTTGGCGCTTGGTGTGTAGTCGCTCTAGCTGCATGTGGTATGTACTTGGTTGTTGGCCTGAGATACTTGATGACTTGTGAACTGAAATTGAAGATTGGCTTTAAAAGCCCCAATATAATATCATATTTTTACTTGGGCGTAACCTTGCGTTAATTAACCACAAATGTTTTACAACTGGGCATCTACCCACGCAAATTACCTCACCGGGAAGGCCGTGTTGACTGCATTTTTATTTAACCTATAGATGAACGTGACATCTTAGCAAAGGATAGGCGTAGATTTTGTCCAACAGTAAATGGTTAATGTTCTTCTTTTGAGCAGTGATATAGTCCTGTAGTGGATCAATGTCAAATCTTAAATGCACGCGGGAGTTACTCCTCACTGTCACTACCTGAAAGCAAAAACCATGATTTGCCTCAGGGATGACAATGTTTTGTTGTTCAAAGATTTCGCTTTGCCTCTTTTAGATGACTATGAGTTTCCTTGTTTGGATGCTTGACATCCTTATTTAGATTGACATGATTGGTATGCCATCGATCAAGATCTTTTTAAAAGAGTAAATAAACTAAAGGTTGATTTGTATACTTGAACCGTAAATAAATAACAGGCTCAGCGTAGTGGGTAAATATGCATCATTTAATCAATATCAGAATCAACCTTAACAGTTGACTAACACCTTTTTCCACCATGCCCTTTATTAAATGACATTTATATTTAGGAAGTTAAAAGGGGCCTCAAGTCGAGATTAAAGTGTTTTCCAGTTAATTTTAATTTCAGTTTATGATTATTCAGGATTAAAATTCTGTTTAGTTTAAAATTTATTTTACAATCATACTACAATTAAGGTTTATGCCTAGGTCATACCTTCTCTAGTTGTGTAAGAGTGGATTGAATGTAGAGAGAGGTTTTCACTTGCTATTTTATTTTTATTCATTTCCTATTTGTATTCATAGTGTAATGATGGTAATCTTATGATGAAATCCCCATGTAAACAAATCTTACTCACCTTTTTAACTATATTCATGTTCCCATTTATTACCACATCTATAAATGAAGGTAACCATGATGGAGTAAGCTTAGATTATTTTAACATGCACCCTATGGCTTATGGATGTCATCACCTTAGTTGTACATTCGAGGTGAAGTGGTTGGGAAATCCCGCCAATCACATGTTGTTGGTATGTTTCTTTATAAAAGAAGGATGACATTATGTTGATGATGATTTGATTAGCATGTACGATACTGTTGATAGTTTCCCTCGTTTTTATTTTATGTTGATTCTTATAAGATTGCCCCTTTTAAAAAGAGATATGGAAACAAGTTCCTTAAAGTTCATTGTACACTTAGGTGTGCTTGGGTTATAACGGAGTGGTAAGGCAAGGCACTCAAGTCTCTTGCACCTTATAACAATGTGGATGCAATATTGATGATTTAGTTCTCGCTTCTTGCACAAAGAGATTGTATGTCATGAATGATAGTCATAGATTTTAGGGTTCTTGAACATTTGGATTTACATAGTAAATGGTGGTTCAAATATTTTTCTTTTATCTGGTTTATTCTTGAAAGATGGATTTAAACTTACTTATTTCTTGCGCACATGAAAATTAAGGTTTTGCATGACATATTACATAATGTTTAGATTTTACTTTTTGTGCACAAGGGAATGTCAATGTAATGAATGCTAGTCGATTATTTACTTCTTGTGTCATCAAAATTTATTGTAACAATTCAGAGTGCTATTCTCATATACAAACACATAATCGCTATACGCATGACATATCTCTGTTCACATAACCTAAAATCGCTATTCACATAATCTAAATTCTCTAATTATATAATCTGAAATCACCATTCTCATACACTAAACGTTGTCATCTGATGGCTATGAAGAATATCCCTAAGGAAGTGTTTTCAAATCACTGTCATAAACCAATATAATTGTTGTCAAGTTTAAATGGAATAATATAACAAAAATAAATATATATAATGTCGTTGTCGTGCACAACATTCCACCCAACAGTTACCACACAACTATAGTATCACAATCCCAAAATGCAGTTGTTCATAGTCGTCATACACAACTTACTACAGATTATTTAAATTCGCAGTAATATATATCACAGTCATCACATGCACCTTACTACAGGGTATGTAAATTAGCAGTAATACATGTCTAAAACACAGAGTAATTAACCGATAAAGTTGTCATTTAAATATATAAGATCACAGAGGTCATTTCTTAAAAAAAAACATAGAGGTCCTTTCATAAAAATGCAGGGATCATTTCATCCAAACGCAGAGGACATTTCATTAAAAACACAAAGATCATTTCATAAAAAATGCAGAGGACATTTCATTAAAAACATAGAGATCATTTCATCAAAAACAAAGAGGGT
>SNQJ01S0000456.1:0-25759 GCA_010110895.2 Picea sitchensis
TTTCTAGGTTCTTGCATCCACTTATTAATCCAAAAATTCTTTCTATGTATAGGAATAACATATCTTTCTCTATTTCTATCAAATTTATTCAGATCATCTCTTTCTTCTAACTGTGCCCTAGTTTTCAGACTAGGACAAAATATATCAAACATACCTAGATTCATACTTTCAAAGAAAAAAATTCCACTTATCTTACCCTTACCAGAGCACAAAGATTTAATACCTTACCTCTTTTCTTCAGATCTGGTTTCTTTCTTAGCACAGAGCTTCACAGGTTAAGTAGAATACTACGCACTACAACAGTAGATATACACACAAAGCTTATCTTTTCTCTCAGTTCCCAGTGATCATAGTTTCACGTCTCAACAACAGAACCATTTTTTGGCACAGGGGCAGAACCAGGGTTCAACGCTTCAACAATGCACAAACAAAACCCTAAGTACCAGCCCTTTCGGAAACACCTTTCAAAGCAGATGAATTCTCACCTGAGGTAAAGGCAGGGGAGGTTGTAGGACTTAGGTGTCTAGAACCAAGCTAGGACACATATCTATGATTACAACACTTAACATAGAACTTAGCCAAAATTATACATTAGATCATGATTCTCATTCACATCGTAGATTAACCCTTATTACAGATCAGCATAGTAATAATCAATATCAAGCACTTAAAATCATATAGCACATAGCATTAACTCAGATCTAGCATTCATTTATATTTACTACACTTAAGAACTAAGAAACAACATCCAATGCATTCATTATGCATAACAACAACAAGACTAAGAAAATAACCACATAAACAACATCGAACAGAGCACATAAAGACACATGATATATGTGGTTCACCCCAGTGTGGGGCTACGTCCACCAACTTCTTCTTATTATTTATTATTCTCCTATATTCTTACATTCATATTCTCCTGTGCACAAAGCCACAGAGCCCAACTCCACAAAGGACAGGAGATCTCTAAGTTGTGCACCAGATCCTCCTTCCCAAAACCATGTCAAGGCATAGAGCCAAATCCTTAGTAGAACAGAGCAACTTAAAACACACTTACACTTAGCTCAGAAAGACTTAACATACTCTTTTCACAATGCCAAATAGTCATGCACTAAGCCAATTTCCCTCTATATTGATTAGATACTACTTATTTATAAATTTACAAAAAGGCCTAAACATGGGTAAACCCATGGCCCAACATCCCATAACCCATTACATAAACTGTAGTAAACCCTTTGTTGGGTCCACAAATATGCAAAATAAGTGATATCCCGCGATCGCATCTCCTCCTGGGAGCTCCATCTTCAACCAACTTGTCGAAGTCCCAAAAGTGGTCAAACATGACCAATTTTTCCTCAAAACTTGGTTAGGGGACAACAACTAGTATTGGTGCAGTGACCATCTTTTCCTTCAGGGTATCCATACCATGTTGACACTCGTTGTCCCACTAAAACTTTGTATCTTTTCGTAACAGTTTTTCCATCGACGTGGAAATAACTTATGATTCTATAGGTGGACCTTCCACTTCTCTCTCGCCTTCCGCTTCCTTGATCTGAATATCGCACGGGTCATCTTCCTCTGGTGCAAATTCATGCACATGGTAACATGACAACAGTTCCTTGATTGTCTGTCTATTCCTATGTTTCTCCTCTATTATGCATTTGACTTCTAGTTCTTTGATGAATATCACCCCTCTTATATTTTTAAGAGCCGCGTCTATGTTGGGGTTCTCATGTTCAAATGAGAAAGTGACTGTAAAATTATGTTTTAATACTATCCAGGTCGTAGTTGCTATGTGTAGTTCCTGGTCTGTATACCAATTTGCTGGTATGCCCTCTAGAGTGTGTACAAAATCATGGGTCCATTCCTCTAGGGGTTTCAATTTCCACAATGTTCTGCATGTCTCCAAGTGTTCCGTTGGTTCCCCAAGTCCATCATACTTCTGTTGTTGCTTGTTGTCTTTTTGTTGTGCACTGAACCTTATGCCCAGTAACCACTTACATTGGTACCAATATGTGATTATCTCTTTATGTGCACCCCACCATCTCACTCGTATGGCCTTGAGTGCTATATCAAGTGCTAACAGTCTTTGGTTATATGGAACTTCATTTTCATATTGTGCTAAGAATTTTTCCAGATCATTTATTCCATGTAAACTGGGTGGTTCCCTTATCTCCGTACCTACCCATCTTATTGCACGGTCTATTTGTGCGCATCTTCTCATGGAAACTTTCTGTATCCTTTGTTTCCATTTCTCTAAAATGGTATCTGAGTTTGTTGCACATGAAGTAATGCTCCGCCAACTGAGTACTTTGTCTATAGTTGTTTTTATGTAATCCTCATCGTGCGTAGTTGTTCTGTACAACTAGATGATTTCCTCTAAGTATAAGAAAGTAGGTTCTACAAACCTTTCCCCTTATGATGGGTTTAATGGCGCGATGACCATGTATTCACCTGACTCAAATGTCATTTTTTGTGTCTTTAGATTGATTATGGCCTAGTTGTCAAATTCCCAATCCAAGCCAAGCAATGATGGGTATGGTATTGTGCCATCCACTATTTCGATTACTTCAAAATATTCTTTAGTGCACACCCCATCTAGGTCTACTGTCACTCCTTTTAATGTACCGATTGGTAGGACTCTGTGTTGGTTTTCTAGTTTTAGTTGAACTGGTGAATATCCCATTGTGGGCTCTCCCATACATTGCCATGTCTTATTTGGTAATACATTGACCTTACATCCTAGATCTAGTATGATGTATCCCATGTTGAAGTCTCCAATGTTTGCATTCAGTATGAACTCCCTACTTGTTCTTCTTCTGGTATGTAGGTGCTTGATTGTATTTTGTTCTAGTGTTCCTTCTGTCTCCATACTACATTTTTCTAATATGTTTTGGATAATTTTCACAGATGATGGATCATTTAATACTTTTACACATGATTGTAGAAAGCCTTTGATTGTACTTACTTGTCCCATGGAATGTATCTCATTGGTATGATCAAATAATGGAGGCATTTTTTATTATGGTGCTTCCTTGCTTTGCTCCACAGTTTAAGTCATCGCAATGTCCTCCTTATGAAATTCTTGTCGGGATTTCTTAAATATCTCCTCCTTCTATGCGTCGAACTTCTTCCTTGGCTCAGTGTTCGTCTTTACCCATTGGTGTTGTACTGGCTCTTGTCGGAATACGTCATTTCTCATTTCATATCCTCCACGGGTGACTATGTTGATGTTCCATCCTTCATCCCTTGCTTCAGCTGAGATCCACTGAACATTCTGGTTGTTCTGGTTTCTCTTTTCCTAAATTTTTACTAGTAGTTTCGAACATTATTCTGTATCATGGTCCAATGCGCGACAATATATACATGTTGCTGGTGGAAGTGGACATTCACTTTCATAATGTCTAGGTTTTTGAAAATTATGACATAACACTGGTCCTCTACCTCATCCAAAAAATCCTCTCGCTCATCCTCCACCTCTGTAGCTTGCTCGATCTCCTCTTGGCACATTGCACTGAGGCACCTGATTGTACTGCGCGGTATTGTACTGAGGTTGTGTTGTGTTGTACTGTGGTTGCACGGTATTATATGGTTGTTTCACAGTATTATACTGATGTTGCGTAGTGTTGTATGGAGCTGTTACTTGAGTAAACTGTGGTGCATCTTTCCTAATCATCATTTCTACCTGCACTTTATATGCATCTGATGTCCTTTCTCTCATCAACTCCATAGTTCAACAATATTTGTCATTGTGGCCCACTAACTTGCAAAAGTTGCAATATGAACTCTTTGGGAATGTCTGGTATTTATGCATCATAGGGTAGTGATATGGGTCATGGACTGGTTTCTTTCAGACTTCACACCATAGTCCTCCTGTTGGTAATGGGTTTTGTATTCCATCTTCCATATACTGCATGAATTTTGGACATTCGTTCTTGTGGTGTCCTTCCATCCTACATGTAGTGCACCAAATTACTTCTCGTTTATCCTTATTCTTATTCTGGTTGAGTTAGAATGTTAAGTTCTTCAAATCATGCTTTATTTCTTCGATAGCTACATCTTTCTGTTCATATTGGTTTTTTTCCAGTTGCAGGGCTTCTTGCAGAGCCTCTCCCTGTGTATGACACTTTTTTTGTCGCAGTGGATATTTTAAGTGTGGGAGTAGTGAATTGACAAACACGTGTCAATGTTGCATATCATCCATGAGATATTTCAACTTCCCCTCCAGTCTCTAGAATCTCTGGTCAATCTCCCCTATGGATTCTACCAGTTTTTGTCTAATTTTGATCATTTCGTTCATGTACTGATATTCTGAACTCAATTTCTGGAACTCATTGATCAAAAGTTTCTTGATGTCTGCAATTGTTCTGGTTGTCCCTAGTGGATTGTTCGTAGCTAAGATCATGTGCCAATCCAATGCACGATCCCTTAATGTAATCGCTAGCTGTGTTAGTTTAGTATCTTCGTCTGTAGTTTGTTTTTCTTCCCAAATATTCTCACATATGAACATATGTTTTTCTGGGTCCTTCGACGCTTCTCCTCTAATTTCTGGTAACCTTATAGTGGGATCATGTCCTGCCATTTTGAATGTTGAACTACTACCTCTGCGTGGTGTAGATACCTGACTAGTGTTTCTTGAACTAGTTCCTCCAGTTGTTTCTCCTTATGTAGATGTACTTCTTGTCATATGACTTCTTCCAAAATTTGGTTGTCTAAATGATGGTGTTCTCTTTGGTGTATTGATCGCACATGAGTTTATGGGTTCCACACTGACATTAATATGGATATGATTGTTTCCTTTTTTTTCTATTCTTGGACCTCATGTATTCCTCTCATATGTTGCATGCAGGATTTCCTCAATCTTCTCCATAGCTCGAAGATCCTCTACCTATTCTTCATCACTCTCCAAGCCTTCCCTCATGGCTACGACTCTCTTCTTGGTATTCACCTTGTATTGGTAGGGTACTCTGCTACGCGTCTTTCCATTTGTCTCCAAGATCCACCTGATCTGGTCATCATCCATCATGATCGGGTCCAAGGGTTCCTCCTTCTTCCCTTTATCCTTTGCTCCTTCCATTTCTCCTCTTTCTGTCAGTGCTTCCCCCCTTCCCCCATGCATGCGGGGAAATTTAGTTGTTTGATTCCATTGTAATTACACCTTTGTTGTATAGCAATATCTTAATTGAAGTATACAGTGATCTAAGGTACCTTCCTCTAGGTCCTCGTAGAAACTCTTTCTCTACTGCGCTATATGACTTCATTGTATCTACTACAAAATATGTTATAAAGCATGCCACAATACTGTCGGTCCAAAATTCTACTACACAGGTGAATTTGTTGTTCACGTGTTGTAACTACTCAATCTGTACTAGGGTCCACTCTAACTGTTGGATCCGGTTCATTGTGTGGTTATCCTTCAACCTTAATATCCACTCCTGCAATAAATGTGGAAAATCATAGAAAAAGATTTCGTGTAAATCAGTAAACACGTATTTCTCAAGATATTTACGAGGTGTTATTCTAGGGTTTTGATTATCTTTCTGTGCAAACTAGAACTCTTTTGTCCTTATCCAGATTTCAATATGTGATTTTGTGGGATTCCATGGTCTCAAAATCCCCTTCTAGTGGCTCATTTCTCTCTTCCCTAATATTTTCTTGATCTGCCTCTGACAGACCTTCGACTTATCTCATCTACTCAACCCTCTTGTGTTCGTACCAACGACAACAAAACCATTTGTTGGACTAACTATCTTATATCCTTTCTGAGTTTATTCACCTAGGGTTCTGTTGAACACACTGCCCACACTAAGAGGGGGGGTTGAATTAGTGTGTGGACTTTTCTAACTTTTCTTCTTACAAGTTAGCAGCTAAAACATAATTGAACATATTAAGAATAATTAAATCATAGTCACAATGGATAAGAGATACCATAAGTTTGTGTAAGATTTTGTATAATTGTTATGTATATATATGTGAATATAGTAATTCGAATTTTCCCAACACCAACTATTTTGTATCAGCACAAAATGAAGTAAGGAGCACCAACTCCTCGGAGAGCACCAACTCTCAAGCAAGACCTAGCTTGCCACAAGACCCAGCTTGTTGATAGAACAAAGTCTATCCAACTAGAGTTTATATAGTAGTTCAACCAACTATAGTAACAATGATCCATTATTGAATCAATTTTGTTTCATGATCAGAGGTATACCATCAACACTTATTACTGCACTTCATCTTCTCTCTGAAATTTGTGCCTTCCTCACTTCGTCTTTCCACTGATATTTGTGCCTTCTTCACTTAGTATTTCCTCTGATATTCGTGCCTTCTTCACTACTTCTTTTGTCTAATATTCACACGGACCTCAGGTCTTCATACCCATCATTTTTCTCCATAGGCCGCTCTTCCTCAGTGAACTTCTCTTTTCCACAAGCCTATTGTCTTCCACAAGCACACCCTCTAGTGAAACAATCATCGTTGCATTTATAGTTTCTTATGCTCAAGACTTGTTTAAGTTATTGGGTCGAGTTCTGCAACAAGTTATAACTAACTTGTTCATTTACAAAAACTTTTGGGACCACCAGAGATCATCATTCCAGGTCTTCAACTTTACACCTGGCATCCCCTTTACTTTCATAAATCGATCACAGGTATGGATCGATTTCCTTTGTCTCTGTGATTATAGAAATTGACACTTCCTTAAAACCATGTTCATATGATCATTGGCATAGAACCACATGCTTATCAACTTAACCAACACATTATATTCTTCCCTTTAAATCTATTTACCATATGAACAATGGTGGTGACCTCACGTGAGGCAAGATGAGCACTTGAGAGCTTATCAATTCAAAGATCACGATTCAATCTCCTGATGAGATGGACGATTTTCGAGACTTCAGGTCTTTGGGACTTCCATCCTTTCAAATCTCCCGAATACAATTTCGCCGAAAATATCGGACGAACCACATTTATATCATGAAAATAGATCAATGGTCATATACAATCCTTACATCTATCCTTTCATTGTATTTTTATCAATGGTTGAGAGTACACCAAACATCAGATCAACAGTTGAGATCTCCTTTGGGTCTCCGGACTTCGGAGATATCAAATCTCAACCCCTTCTTTCCTTTGTACATCAATATTTTGGAGATGTTAGTCCACTGATTCATGTCCCTTTTGGATCAATGGTCAAGATATCCTTCGGGCCTCCAGACTTCAGAGATTTCAAATATCAACCCCTTCTTTCCTCCGGAGTGATCACCTGCTGAGTAAGTCATAAGTGGTGGAGACCTCTTGTTTTCAATTAATACTTCCACTTACACTATCCTTCCACTATAGTAGATCGACGATCGAGAATGCTCCTAAAGTGATCTTCAGATAGGTCATGTCATGTCCACTTAGGGACTTCAGCATTCGACATCCGGGACTTCAGTAAAACTCCTGAAGAAAAAATATTGTAGTGACGTAACTTGCTTACATCACTTGATGATGTGTCACAAGTGGATTAGCTGCAACATGTCACTTAGATTCATGATTTGCATGTACCTGAAATATTGATTTCAACTTGACACTTGTCATTCTTTGACTGTGCCACGTGTCCTTGCTGATGTGGACTACTGACATGGTATGTCGACGTATATCTCCCGATGTGACACATATTCATCTCCTTGATCTAATGGTGAGAATAGTATCCGAAGGGTATCTTAGATCGACGACTAAGAGTGACTTCAAAACTTTCTTACGTCACTTGTTGACATGGCACGAGCCAATTTCCTCTTGACACTTGTCATCATTTGATTATACCATGTGTACTTGTTGACATGGTCTGCCACATGTCCTTGTAGATGTGGTTTGCTGACATGGTCTGGCACATGTCCTTGTAGACGTGGTTTTCCACATGTCCTTGTAGACATGGTCTTCTATGTGTCCTTGATGACGTGGTTTTCTAACCAAAAACCCTGATCCAACGGTCATTGTATGTCCTCCAAATCTGATGTTCCTTATTCATTTCATATTTCTGGGCTTCAAGTATTTCGAATCTCAAACTGAATTCTTGAAGTGATATTTCTCCAAAGCGTAACCTCCTCGCAACTTTAGACCCAAACTAAATGTTGTTCGTCGATCACGTTCTTAGATCGATGGCTCGATCTATCTACGGTGTTTCTCTTTTGTCTTATCCTATCCTTCCACTTTAAATGATCCAACGGCTAATGGAAATTCACATAAATGAGATGTCAGATCTTACCTCAGTTATCTTTTCCTTCCACTCGATAATGATCCGACAGATGAAGGGAATTCAGGTTTGATTCGATGGCTGACGGGTATTCAGATAATCAAATTGTCAACCCTTTAGCCCCTCTTATCCTATCCTTCCACTTTAAAGTGATCCGATGGTTATGAAAACACTCAAAAAAGATCAATGGTTGACGATGATTGCGGAACCACAACTTGCGAGTCATTTAACTCGACACCCAAACTCCGCAATTTGAAGTTCTGCATTGTTGGTGAGTCAACCACAGTCATCAATATTTGAAGCTATAATATCTAACGATCCTCACTAATTGTGGGATTGGAAATAGCACGATGTTTAATTCTCCTTTTGATCTCCACAATCTATCCTTGCCATTGATCTGGATATTGCGCAGTCGACGGTCACGACTTAGTCTTACTTAAACTGATCATTTTTTGGATCAACCATAGTCGTCGATATTAGATTCTATGAGATCTAACAATCTAGGCCAATTGTGGGATTGTAACTAGCGAGTCATTTAATTTTCCTTCTGATCTCTGCAATTTATCCCTATCATTGATCTGGCTTGAAGATCCGATGGTCATGATCCTCCAACGATCCTCAAGCCCATGGTCACTCATATGACTGACGTCCATTAATATGAGATGATCAACACAGTCAATTTGTTGATCAAATGGTTGTTGAGGCTTCTCACTTTGATTGGACGACTACTGAGTCTTCTCACTCTGAGCTTACGCATTTACTTTCGAGATTTGATCTTTCCATTTTCTAACCCGCATGAGATTTTATCATAGGAACATTCTTGATCCTATAGTGATCAACAATAATCACGAATTTCTTCATATTGTTTGCTTCTTCTACTAACTGATATACTGTGCAATGTGATCTTCCTTTTGAGCTTTGATCTTCATTTGCTTTTGTACTACGTTTTCCCTTCCGAGCTTTGATCTTCATACTGTTCACTTCTTCTTCTAATTGATATACTTTTGACATCAATGACAATCTCATCTATGGTAAATCACAATGATAATTCATCATAAGAACAAATCATCACATCGACTGTTGACATCAATGAAAATATGTCCAACAATCTCCCCATTTGTCATTGAGGGAAACCCACTAACTTCATATACAAAAATCCCCTTGTGATGATGCTTTTCCTCTTATGAATTTTTCTCTCCCTATTTGATATCAATGGGAAATGGTTTTTCCTCCTATGGTAAAGCTATGTATGTTACTGACTAGAATATGAACTTGGGTAACTCTTCCTACATTCATATTTTGCCTGCCATAGTTGAATGACTCCCCCTGTCAATATTCTCTCTCTCTGCTTCTGACTACTCTCCCCCTTTGTTTTTGAAAAGGTAGCTCTTCCTGACAAGGTTTCTTCCCCTATTAATTTACTAACTTCTTATCTCAGTTGAATGGGATTTTGTGTTTCAAATGAGTAGTCTTCTTGATACCAATTTTTGTAGTGATCAAATCTTTTCAAAACTTAATCTAATTAATTTCTTATTTACTAACTAAAATACTTCCCCTTAATTTTTAATGATTGTTCTCCCCGTTTGTTTCTAAAAGGGTAGCTTTTTCTGACAGGGTCTCTCCTCTTGTTATCTCTACAGGATTTGATGTACATCATAATGTTGTCTTTGCATATGTCTCTGTCCTACTAGATCACTACGCAATTGTAGCTCATATATTTCAAACAACCCTTGGATATGCCTGTTGATTCTCATCGATCTCTAACCAGATGTATCCATATTTATCCAAGATGCTTCTTTACTGTGCATTGCTCTAAAGTGGTCTCATAAAATTTATACTGTGCTTGTCACATGACTAACATTCATTTTGCAACAATCAACTTCACTCTTGCTCACTTGTTCAGTCTTTGCTATCCACATCTATGAGTGTCCTGGTTTCTTGAACTTTGTTCTTTGATCTTCTATTACTACAACTTCATTTTTCTTCCATGTTCCATTTACTCCTTTTGTCATATTCTATAAAGAATTTCTCATTGACTTTTTTCTTGAGTTCCAACAGTTGTGGGCTTTGTGGCCATATTCACCACAACTGTAGCATCTCATAGTGTAACAATGTGTAGCAATATGTCCAACATTATTGCAGTTCCAACATCTTATACTCTTGTTGAACCTACCAACTTGTTTTATTCCATGATGCCTACAATCCAAGGCTTTATGACCATATTCATTACAAGAAAAACAATAACCATTAAAAACACTCTCATACCTTGTTTGATTCATCCATGAAGGTGTCTCTCTTCTAAACTTGCTTTCAGGTATATGAGTAGCTTTTGGATGTCTTCCTTGATTTGATATTCTAAATTTTGTAGTGTTTCTTTCATTTCTTGAACATGAATAACCTGAGTCATACCTTCTTTCACTTTTTACAAATGAAGGAGTTGTGTCAAACCTGTCTTTATCCTTTACAAATGAAGGACATGTGTCAGACCTCTCTTCATCCTTTACAAATGAAGGACCTGTGTCAAACCTGTTTTCACATTTTACAAATGAAGGACCTGCATTAGGTTTCTTAGGAGTACTGATTTCTTCCTTGTTATATGCAAGACCGGATTTGTCATTTTGTGATCTCTAACTATCCAAGATCTCATCCAGTGTCATGAAGTTGTTCAAGAAATTTATTTGCGTGTTTTACTTCTCAACCTTCTTTCTAAGATTCACAACTTCTGCTTCCAACTTATGACATGATTCTTCCTTTTTGTTCAGTTGGTTCCTCTCTACCTCCTCCCTTCTTTTGGCTTCTTCAAGTTGGATTTTAAGATTGACATAGCTTTCCCTTAGTTCTTTTAGATCTGCAAGGCTTTTTCTTGTTTCACCATCTTCATTCTTTTCTTCTTTTTCTTGATTGATTTCATTTTTCAGTCTCTCGATCTCCTCTTCCTTTGCTTGATTGATTTCATTTTTCAGTCTCTCAATCTCCTCTTCCTTTTCTTTTGTTAGATCAACAACTTTTGTTTTCAATCTTTTGATCTCTTCTTCTTTGTTTTCTAACTGAATATTTTTCTCATATATGATTTCTTCATTGTCTTTGAGATTTTATTTTATTTCTAGGATGTTCCTTTGATTGCTAAGCTCATCATCTTCCTTCTTCTTTTCTTTTGCTTGACTAATTTATTTCTCCAACTTATTGATCTCCTCTTCTTTTTCTTCTAATTTATTATCCTTCTCATACATTATCTTTTCATTGTCCTTGAGCATTTCCTTTATTTCCAAGATATGCTTTTGACTCTTTTTAAGAAATTATTTAGTGTAGTCATGAAGATAGCTATAGTTTGAATCATTATGGTCATAGCAGTATTCATAGAGACTCCAATCAACCTTTTGTCTGGCCTTTGATAGTTATTCTTCTACTTCTTCCATGAGATAAATGCTAACAAAACATTCGTTTATTATTTCTGATTCTTGTTCTTTACTTTCAAGGGAGGATTCAATATCAACATTATTGCAATCGAAATATTGTGGAGAGTCTTTACCTTTATTGATGGTTGAATCTTCCTCTTCATCCTTGATAGGAATGTCTTTTGTGTCTTGTATTTTGGTTTCATACATCTCTTCTAACTTCATCCATGAGTCCTTGGCAGATGTGCATAGTCCTATGCTTTCCTTGACTGTATCTGATAATCCATTGAGAAGAATATTCAATGCCACTTCATTACTCTTCCTTGATTTTCTATGGACTCTAATCTTGGATAGATTCTTTGAGGTAGTTAAGTCCCAGGGCTTTCTTACTACTGAATTCCAAAATTCATATCCTTTTGACTTCAAATATTGTTTCATATTTTCTCTCCATGAGGAATAATTTGTTCCATCAAATAAGGGAGCTTCAATTGCGAACAAAGCCATCTGTCCACCCATTTCCTCAGGATCTACCTTCCAATACTTAAACTGTGTTGAAGGAACCCACTCTGATACCAATTTTTGAACATACTTCCCACACTAAGACGGGGGTGTGAATTAGTGTGTGAATTTTTCTAACTTTTATTCTTACAAGTTAGAAGCTAAAACATAACTGAACAAATTAAGAACAATTAAATCATAGTCACAATGGAAAAGAGATACCAGATGTTTGTGTAAGCTTTTGTATAACTTATATGTATATATATGTGAATATAGTAATATGAATTTTCCCAGCACCAACTATTTTGTATCGGCACCAACTGAAGTAAGGAGCACCAACTCTCAAGAAAGACCCATCTTGCCACAAGACCCAACTTCCTGATAGAATGAAGTCTATCCAACTAGATTTCATATAGTAGTTAAACCAACTCTAGTATCAATGATCCATTATTGAATCAATTATGTTTCATGATAAGAGGTATACTATCAACACTTATTACGGGACTTCATCTTCTCTCTAAAATTCGCAGCTTCCTCACTTCGTCTTTCCTCTGATATTCACGCCTTCTTCACTTCATATTTCCTCTGATATTCATGCCTTCTTCACTTCTTCTTCTCTCTGATATTCGCATGGACCTCAGGTCTGCATCCCCATCATTTTTATATGCAGGATGCTCTTCCTCAGTGAACCTCTCTTTTACACAAGCTTGTTGACTTCCACAAGCACGCCCTCTAGTGAACCAATCATTGTTGTATTTATAGTTGCTTATTATCAAGACTTGTTTAAGTTATTGGGTTGACTTGTGCAACAAGTTATAACTAACTTGTTCATTTACAACCAATTTTGGGACCAATAGAGATCATCATTCTGGGTATTCAACTTTACACTTGGCATCCCCTTTACTTTCATAAATCGATCACAGGTATATATCAATTTCCTTCGTCTCTGTGATTACAAAAATCGACGCTTCCTTCAAACCATGTTCATATGATCATTGGAGTAGAACCACAGGCTTATTAACTTAAGAGATGCATTACATTCTTCCCTTTAAATCTCTTTACCATATGACCAATGACGGTGACCTCATGTGAGGTGAGATGAATGCTTGAGTGCTTATCTATTCAACGGTCATGATTCAATCTCCCGATGAGATGGACGATTTTCGAGACTTCGGGACTTCACCCTTTGGGTATTCGGGACTTCCAACCTTTCAAATCTCCTGAATACGATTTCGATTAACAGATCAGACGGTTCACATTTATATCATGGAACCATATCAATGGTCATATATGGTCCTTACATCTATCCTTTCATTATATTTTTATTAATGGTTGAGAGTACACCTAACATCAGATTGACGGTTGATATCTCCTATGGGTCTCTAGACTTTGGAGATATCAAATATCAACCCCTTCTTTCCTTCGTACATCAATATTTCGGAGCTATCAATCCATTGATGCATGCCCCTTTCAAATAAACGGTCGATATCTCCTTCGGGTCTTTGGACTTCGAAGATATCAAGTCTCAACCCCTTCTTTTCTCCGGAGTGATCACCTGTTGAGTAAGTCATAAGTGATGGAGATCGCTTACTGTCGGTTAATACTTCCACTTACACTATCCTTCCATTGTAGTAGATCAACGGTCAAGAATGATCTCAAAGTGATCTTCATATCAGACGTCTCATGTCCACTTCGAGACTTTGGGAAAGTGCTGGTGGTAAAACTCCCGAAGTAAAACTCCCGTAGTGAAGTAACTTTCTTATGTCACTTTATGACATGTCACGAGTCGAGTAGCTGCCACGTGTCACTTAGATTCATGATTTTCATGTACCTGAAATATTGATTTCAAATTGACACTTGTCATTCTATGACTGTGCCACGTGTCCTTGCTAACATGGACTGTCATAGTTTCTTGCTGATGTGGTTTGTCGACGTAGATCTCCCGATGTGACACATATTCATAGCCTTGATCTAACGGTCAGAATATTATCTAAATGGTATCTTAGATCGACAGCTGAGAGTATCTTCGAAACTTCGTCCTTCGGGACTTCGAGACTTTTGAAGTTTCTTGGTGGTGAAATTCTCGAAGTAATTCTCTCAGAGTGGCGTAAATTGATTACGTCACTTGTTGACATGGCACAAGCCAATTTCCTCTTGACACTTGTCATCGTTTGATTATGCCATGTGTACTTACTGACGTGGTCTTCTGAAATTTTTTTCCACATGTCCTTGTAGACGTGGTCTGCCACATGTCCTTGTAGACGTGGTCTGCTAAAGTAGTCTACCAGATTTCCTTGTAGACGTGGTCTATTGCATGTCCTTTCTCATGTTGTCTGTTGACAAACAAACCTAATCCAACAGTAATCGTATGTCCTCCAAATCGGATGGTCCTTATTCATTTCGGATTTCCGGGCTTCGGGTATTTCGAATCTCAAACTGAATTCTTGAAGTGAGATTTCTTCGAAGCGTAACTTCCTTGCAACTTTAGACCCAAACTAAACGTTGTTTGTCGATCATGTTCTTAGATCGATGGCTCGATCTATCTATAGTATTTCTCTTATGGATTATCCTATCCTTCCACTTAGAATGATCTAACGACTGATGGAAATTCACATAAATGATATCTTAGATCTTACCTTGCTTATCCTATCCGTCCACTCGAGAATGATTCGACGGCTAATAGGAATTCGGGTTTGATCCGATGGCTGATAGGTATTCGGATAATCAAATTCTCAACCCTTTAGCCCCGTTTATCCTATCCTTCCACTTTAAAGTGATCCAACGGTTATGAAAACACTCAAAGCAGATCAACGGTTGACGATGATTGTGGAACCACAACTTGCAAGTTATTTAACTCGACACCCAAACTCTGTAATTTGAAGTTGTGCATTGTTGTTGAGTCAACCACAATCATCGATCTTTGAAGATATAAGATCTAATGGTCCTGACTAATTGCAATATTGGAAATAGCACGATGTTTAATTCTCCTTTAAGTCTCTGCAATCTATCCCTGTCGTTGATCTGGCGATTGTGCATTCGACAGTCATGACTTAATATTACTTAAACTGATCATTTGTTGGATCCACCACAGTTGTTGATATTCAAGTCTATGATATCTGACTATCTAAGCCAATTGCGGGATTGGAACTAGTGAGTCATTTAATTCTACTTCTGATCTCTGCAATTTATCCCTGTCATTGATCTAGGTTGTAGATCCGATCGTCAATATCCTCCAATGGTCCTAAAGCCCACAACCACTCATATGACCGACGTCCATTTATATGAGATGATCAACACGATCAATTTCTTGATCGGACATCTGCTGAGGCTTCTCACTTTGATCGAACGGTTGTTGAGGCTTCTCACTCTAAGCTTACGCATTTCCTTCCGAGTTTTTATCTCTGCATTTGCTAACCCTCTCGAGCTTTTATCATAGGAACATTTTTTATCCTATCGTGATCAACAATAATCAGGAATTGCTTCATACTGTTTGCTTCTTCTGCTAACTGATATGCTATGCAATGCGCTCTTCCTTCTGAGCTTTGATCTTCGTTCACTTTTGTACTGTGTTTTCCCTTCTGATCTGTGATCTTCATACTGTTCACTTCTTCTGCTAACTGGTATACTATTGACATCAATGACAATCTCATCTATGGTAAATCAAAATGATAATTCATCATAACAACAAATCATCACGTTGACTGTTGACATCAATGAAAATCTCATCTATGGTAAATCACAATGATAATTCATCATAACAACAAATCATCACATCAACTGTTGACATCAATGACAATATGTCCAACAAGTTCATGTCTGTTCGGGTTTCCAACAAAGCCTCTAAAACTATCGGCCCTCCTGGTAAACTAGAAGGCAACGCAGTGCACATGGTGCACCGCGTCATCTCATCCAAGATAGTCTTAATGGGTGGCTGCAATACTCATGTGTTTACATCCTAGGATTGAGAGAGAGATATGATAACTCTGTACATGGAGTGCTACTGTATCTTATTAACGCAGTATACCATTATTCTTGATTAATGTAATAAATATAATGACTCATTCATTTATCCCATCTATATCTACTGAGACAATAAAAAAATACATGCATTTAATCAAATAACACATATACTGTCGTGGTTCACCGCCTCCTGGGCTATTCCCACAAAGAATTGTCTCTTGGCTCTTTTATTATCGACGTTCTATCATTACAGCGTCATGTGCTTTACACTTCCCTTCAGCTGGGCTGAGATCTATTATGAGGCGGACTAGATCTCTCCAAGATCCTCAGCCTCCAATCTAACCCTCAATATATACCCTCCCCTGGCCTCTCTAGCTCAAAAGTTTAGAAAAATAGGTCATACAAAAAAATATTACATATCGATCCTTTACAACCACACTCTACAATGACGACTAGTCTCTTTAATAACCCGCTCATTACAACAATTATCTCTCCTCCTCCTTGATACCTAGATACTATATTTATGTGTTTCTGGCTCTTCAGCCATTACAATACGTTACAAAAACCCTAACCCTACCATTGTTAGGTATTCCATGATTTCACATGTGTTGTTCTTCCTTCCATCTATCACTTTCCCCGTGCATGCTTTCTTTCCCAAAATCTCCTTGCTTTCCACTTTGGTCTGCTTCCAACAAACATCTTTCATTGTCATGAGAACAAGTATCATTTTTTTTTAAATGGAGTTGAGTACATTGTTAGAGCACATAAAAAGAAGTTGAATTTGTCACTTGTAAATGCTGGACAAATGAAGAGATTAGTCATTTCTAGTAATAATTTTGTCCTCTCAATGATCAAACCCAAAGACAATGTTTAAAAAGAAGCTTTCCAAGGTTGTGATTCAAAGTTGAAATCTGATTTATATGAGGTTGTTAACCAATATGATGAGATGTTTCAGGAACCAAAGGGATTGCCTGCAAAAAGGACTATCCAGCGTGAGATAAAATTGTAGTAAGAGTGTGCTCTTCCAAACATTGGTATGTACAAGATGTCAGCCATGGAGAATGTTGAAATTAAAAAACAAATCCAAGAGTTGCTTAAAAAAGGGGTCATCATGCCAAACACATTGTCATGTTGATGACCAATTGTTTTAGTGCCAAAAAAAGATGGTACATGGCACATGTGTGTAGATTTCAGGGCCTTGAACAAGATTACGGTAAAGAATAGTTATCCTCTTCCTACAATTGATGATTTGGTTGATCAATTGAAAGATGCTAAGTATTTTAATATATTTTATTTGAGAAGTGTATATCATCATATTAGGATTGTTGAAGGAGACACTTGGAATACATCTTTCAAAACAAAGCAAGGCTTGTTTGCATGGATGGCAATGTTATGGAGACCCCCTTCCCTCCAAAGGGCTGGTCTACCTCCCAGTCTGGAATCGTTCGAAATACTGAGTTGAAGTGACTCTTTAGGTCCCTTTTTCCCTCCTGGTGACCACGACTATAACCGTGGGTCTAACCCTTCACTATTCAGGGTTCGGGGATATCCCGAGTTCTTCCTTTGACCTTTCCTGAAAAGCACTTCTCTGAGTCTCCAGGCTTTCACCGCGTGTCTCCTCGAGTCTTGTCAATTTCACTATGGTTTGGGTTTCATGACTTCACGAAACTCTTGGTTTCTCATCTACGAACCCCCTCTGAACTTCCGACTCCTGAATTCCTTAATCCGTTGCCACATGCTCCTTTCACAATCAACAACTGGGGTCCATTCATGACTTTAGACTTTGCAACTTCACTTTCATCAAGCCTTCCAAAACTCCAAACTCTGAAGTGTCAAAACACTTTACGTCTATCCTTCGTATGGCTCTCCCAGATTTGATGGTCTGGAATCATTCATCTCCCTTCCGAACAAATCTTGTCCATTGACTTTAGGGAATATTCAGGGAATTATCCCCTTTTGAAGATTTTCCACCGCTCTCCATCCTTAGCTTTAATTCTTTGGTTTCCTCTTGTTCCTATGAACAGTCTCTTCGACCCTTGGTCAAAATCATGACCTATGCACACCTTGCGATAGGTCTCTCCCATGCTTAACTTCCTATGAGATTTGAGTCTGGAACTGTTGGCATATTTTACAGGAAGAGTGTGCTTCTCATTGATGGCAAGAACAAAAATGACGATGGAAAACAGGAAAACAATAATCTCAGGAGGAGGAGAAAATAGTAAGTAGAGATCAAATCTCAGAATAAAAAATGTAAGCTCAGGAGGAGGAGCGAACAATATGCAGAGATCAAAGATCGAAAGGAAAAGCGTAAGCTCAAGGTGAGAAACCTGAGAAGCCGTATGATCAAGAAATTGACGGTGTTGACCATCTCATATAACGAACGTTGGTCATATAAGTGACCATGGGCTTGAGGACCATTGGAGGATTGTGACCGTCGGATATGCAAGCTAGATCAACGGTAGGGATGAATTGCGAGGAGCGAAAGAAGAATTAAACATCTCGCTAGTTCTAATCCCACAATTGGTCTTGATCGTCAGATCTCATAGAATCGAATATCAAAGATTGTGGTTGATCCAACAAGCAATCATATTAAGTCAAATTGAGTTGTGACCGTCGGATGCGCATTTTCCATATCAATGACATGGATAGATTATGGATTTCAGAAGGAGAATTAAATATCACGCTAGCTCCAATCCTGCAATTAGTCAGGACCATCAGATCTTATAGCCTTGAAGATCGATGATTGTGGTTGACTCACTAACGACACACAACTTCAAATTGTGGAGTTTTGGTGATGAGTTAAATCACTCGCAAGTTGTGGTTCTGCAACCATCCTTGATCGTTGATCTTATTCGAGAATCTTCACAACCGTCAGATCAATTTAAGTGGCAAGATAGGATAAGCGGGGCTAAAGGTTTGAGAATTTGATTATCTAAATACCCTTCAGCCATCGGATCAAACCCAAATTCCCATCAGCCATCGGATCATTTTAAGGTGGAATGATAGGATAAGCGAGGTAGAAAATCTGAGGTCTCATTTATGCGAATTTTTGTCAGTCGTTGGATCATTCTAAGTGGAAGGACATGATAATCTAGAAGAGATACATCACAGATAGATCGAGGCAGTGATCCAAGATCATGATCAACAGACAACATTTACTTCGAGTATAAAGATGCGAGGAGGTTAAGCTCTGAAAAAATCTCACTTTAGATTTTTCAGTTTGAGATTTGAAAACCCCGAAGCCTAGAGAGCCAGAAACCCGAAATGAATAAGGACCATCAGATCTGGATAACATACGATGATCGCTATATATGGGATATATACATTAGTAGATTACTTCATAAAACCTCATCCACAATGACATGTGGAAAACCACGTCAGCAAAGGACATATGGGAGATCACATCATCAAACCACGTCAACAAGGATATGTGGCAAACCACGTCAACAAAGGACATATGGGAGATTATGTCAGTAAACCACGTTAATAACAATATGTAGTAGACCACGTCAGTATAACATGTCAGTAAGGACGTGTGGGAGACCACATCAGTGAGGACACGAGTCTTCCGATATGAAATATCACTTCGGGTGTATTCTCAATCGTTGATCATAGTACAATGGAAGGATAGTGTAAGTTTTAAAAGTTGAAATCCTAAAGTTCTTAAGGAATAAGTTCTGACAACCATCCATATCAATGTTTGTTTAAGTCCTAGCCATCGGATTGAACAATGTAAGGATGAGTGTAAGGATCAAATATGACGATTGATTTGTTTCCGAGAAATAAATCATATGATATGGTTGAAAGTTCAAATACCCAAAGGAGCTGAGGACCGTCGATCTCTAGGAGGACGAAAGTCAATAGATTGTGTACTTCGGATTGGAACACTCCAGGAAAAATCAAAGGAAGGAAGAAATTTGAGAGTTGAGACTCCCCAACCCCAAATACCTGAAGGGATTGTGACCATCCGATTCAATAAAACCACGTGTCGATAGATTGTGAATTCTGGGTGGAAGCATCGTAGTGAAAGAAGAGTTTGAGAATCGAGACTCCCAAAGCCCAAAAGGAGAAATCGATCTCTTCTGTCGGTTTGGAGGGCCACATGTCACTTGGTTGTTAAGACAAAGGATAGCACATGGACGGAGGAAAGAAGGCGGGAAATCAAGATTGATCGAAACCGTTGATCGAAGTATTCTATCAGAGACTACGAGATTGACGATCATGCTCAATTGTGGGGCTAGAACATGCTCGGGTCTTAATTGTTTGTAATCAGGCCGCAATCAAAACCATGGTATCGCCAAAGCCATATGTGGAGCATTGTAGTGAATTTCGGAGAAGAAATCTAGTTACCCTCAAATGACCTATGGACGCGCCCACAATGACATGGTCACGTGAAGCTCATCGCCCAATATCATATCAAAGAAAAAAGGGAGCTAGCGCTCACTAGACCAAGAATGTGAAGCACCTTTCAAATAGGCATATGGCCGCCTCCGGTGGTCACGTGAAGGAAGGGTCTTAGAAGCCAAAGAAGCCATAATTGACTGGCTATAACTGACAGAGAAGACAAAGAGTTGCGACTACCAGAGAAGCCAAATAATATTTAGATAAATTCCACTGATGATGAATAGATATAGCATAACCGCTAGGGAAGATGATGGGTTTGAATGATGATCAAGTAGAGGAATCGACGTGAGAAAAACATACAAAACATAGAGCATAGAGTTCTTTTTTGATAGTGATGCATGTGTGGAGGAGGGGATGTAGTGCATGATTTGAAGGGAAGATTAGAGACTCAACGAAAAGGATGTAGAGGCAACACATAGCATAAAAGGAAGAAGATAATTTGAACAGGTCGATGCAAGAAGATGCACGCAACACGAACACACTGATGTAGGCAGAGCAGAGCAGTGTAGCAGAACAATGATGAGACTGGGAGTTGTAGCTTTCATCTCATTGCAGCCAGAAAAACCAGGGTGGTAGGGTGGTTCAAGGGAGAACCATTGTTCTCTCTTATATAGGTTGGTGCCTCTATGACTGGAAGTTGGTACTGGAACACTCAGGGAGTTGGTGCTTCCTTCTAGTGGGTGCTAGAGAAACCAGAGGGTTGGTGCTCTCAACAAGTTGCAGCTTGTTAAAGAAGAGGTTGTAGCCTCATTTTGAGTTGGTGCTCAAAGACAGATGATGTACAAAACATAAAATATGTTCTATCATTCGAAGAAGAAGAGGTTTTATCCCTTTATGGGTTTCCTCATGAATATATGTCTCTGTGTATATCATATGTGTGATTGATGTTTACTATTTTTTCTATTCATGACTTTCATAATCTTGATGATCACTTGGAGAATATTAATAATAATTTTAATAGACATAAAATTGTTTAAGCACAGTAACAACTGATTCACCCCCCCCCCCCTCTTAGTTGTCTTAGAATTTCCAACAATTGGTATCAGAGTGGGTTCATTTTATCTAAGGGTAGATCCTAGATCTTAAACATGACTATCCATGAAGGAAGTTCAACCAATAAGGCACCCCAGTTCAATGGAACAAACTTTGCCTTCTGGAAAGTTAGGATGAGAACCTACATAATGGCTTTAGGCGCAGATGTCTGGGATGTGGTAGAGACTGGTTATGTAAAGCCATTTGTACTAGCTTCTAAGGATGACAAGCTAGAATTCAGCTTCAACTCTAAGGCTATGAATGCTATTCTGAGTGGGCTTGCATAAGAAGAATTTGTAAAAGTTATGAACTTAGAATTTGCCAACGAAATGTGGGACAAACTCATTAGTAGTTATGAAGGTAATGAGAAGGTAAAGGATGCCAAGCTTCAAAGCTACATATTACAGTTTGAATAGATAAAGATGAAAGAGGATGAAACTGTTGGGAAGTATTTACTGAGATTTGAAGAACTAGTAAATGCAATGAAAGGACTTGGTGAAAAAATTGAGGATGTCTCCTTAGTTCAAAAAACTTTGAGATCTCTGGCAGATAGGTTCAACCCAAAGGTCTCTTCTATATAAGAATTTAATGATATAAAATATCTTCTTATTGACCAAATCCTAGGAACTCTGACTTCTTATGAAATGAGGATAGGTAAAGATAAACCCACTTATAGAGAAGCATCATTTAAAGAAGATAAGAATGAGGATTATGAGCTTGATGAAATTGAAACAAAATTTGTGAGAAGTCTAAATAAAGGATCAGGAAAGTACCAAGGCAAGTTGTCCTTCAAATGTTTTAACTGTGGAAATATAGGTCACTTTGCATCTAAGTATCCACACAAGAAGAAGGACCAGAACGCTAAAGGTGAAGAGAAGTACAAATCCAAGAGATTTGGTAAAAAGAAAAGTTTATGTGTAAACAATGATGACTCTTCAAGAGACACAGCTAGTGATTCTTCTTGTGAAGATAATGTTAATGACTTTATTATTATGGCCAAGGAGGACTATGATAATAAAATCACAAGAAGTGATGTTGATGATAAAGAAGTTGTGGTTGACTTGGAAGGAGAACTGATCAGTGCTCTAGAAGAAATTTCTAGACTCAAATTTAAGAAGAAAAACCAAAAACAATTGTTGATACAGTTCGAGAAAGACAGTAAAAAACTTGATGAATAGTTTTCCCTGCTAAAAGTGGAATTAAAAGAGGCAAAAAAAATAGAGGACACTCTGAAACAACAATTATCAGAGAAGAAGGAAAGATGTGAAGCCTTGAAAGAAGAGGTAGTAAGAACCAGAAAAGAGATGGAGAAGTTTAAAGCATTGTATCTCAAGGATCTTCCAAGAATTAAAGCCTCATCAGAATTAAATGACATTCTAAGAAAATAGAGATCTCCTTTGTTGAATACTGGTTTAGTATATGTAAGTGGTTCAAGCAACAAACAAACAGAAAGCAAAGAGTCAGTAAAGATGATCAAGTTCCAAGTCAGCAGACAATCAGACCATGTAAGTACTCTGCCACCAAGAGCCAATAAAGACAAGATGACCCTTGATAAAAAACAAAGATATAAGAAACTAGAGAAAAAAATGCCAAGAAGAAGGCCATTCTTCAAGTACCAAAATTTATTCCATGGTTATTGTTTTTACTACTCTAATTTTGGTCATAAGATTGCAAATTGTCAAATTAAGTTTAGAGACATGCAACTGAGGAGATCAATAAATAAACAATCTTTGCAACATACAACTAAACAACCAATGAGTATACAAAGTTGCACCAATCATGTTGACCTATTCAAAAATCATCTTGAATGCTATAACTCTCATAACTTCGGCCACAAAGCTTCAAAATGCCATATGAAGAATTACAAAGTAGATCCAAGGATAAAACCCTTAGCTAGAAATGCCAACACATGGAAAAAGAAAGATAGCGAAAAATGTGATCTAGTAATTTCAGCTCAAAAATAAAAAGACCTTTGGTATATAGACAGTGGATGTTCCAAGCACATGACTGGAGAAAAGGATAATTTTATGTCTATAAGTAAAAGAAAAACAAGAAATGTGACCTTTGGAAATCATGAACCAGGTAAAATCAAGGGTAAAGGAATGGTGAGTTTGAGTAATGGTAAATGAAAAGCCTAGGATGTTCTTCTTGTAGATGGGATGAAACATAATTTTCTTAGTGTAATTCAAATGTGTGACAGGGGATGTGAAGTGGTGTTCACTTCCAAAGATTGTAAGATAAAGTCTGTAAACTCGGGACAAGTGGTGACTAAGGCATAAGGACAGAGAATAATGTATATGCGCTAAAATAAGATAGAGAAGAGTGTCATATAAGAAAACATGATGAAATCTGGTTATGGCATAAGATACTTGGACATATAAACTTTGACCACTTAATCAAGCTCAAAAATATTGAGGTAGTAAAAAATCTTCCAAGAATATCAAAGCCACGAGATTCTGTGTGTAAACCTTGCCAAGTAGGAAAGCTAACCAGGACACAGTTTAAATCCAAGAGATCTAGTTCAAAAGAGAAACCACTCCAATTAGTTGATATGGATATATGTGGACCATCAAGACAGGAAGGCATAGGGAAGGAAAACTACTTCATGATGATCATTGATGATTACTCTAGACTCACTTGGGTTGCTTTTCTCAAAGAAAAAGCTGAATCATTTGAGAAATTTAAAATATTTAAGGATTTAACTTAGAATCAAACATGCAATAGATTAAAGGTTGTAAGATCAAAAAGAGGATAATTTATGTCAAGTGATTTCAAAGAATTTTGTGATAAACATGGGATCAAAAGGGAATACACAATCCTAGGAAATCCACAAAAAAATGGAGCAGTTGAGAGGAAAAATGATGCGGGAGCATCGTTAGTGAGCACCCAGAGCCAGGCCACTTAGCATCTAGGAATCTTTTTGGAATCTCAACGCCGACAGTTACGGCGAATATTTTGGAGAACGCCTAAACTCAGCACTGGGAGATATTTTGAAGCACGCTTGAACTCAGTGCCGAAAAATATTCTGAAGCACGCTTGAACGATTGCGAGCAAAGTGGGAGTTTCCACTCTTGCTCTGGAATGTGACTGGACTAAGATAGTTATTAGGTTAGGTTTTGGAGTAGACAAGTAGTTAGGGGGAACCTTAAGAACCCTATGAGATAAATAGAGGTTTTGTAAGCCCAAATGAGGCTAGATGTAAGTTAGTAGGAGATTTATGAGTTTGTAGTTACTGTTTGATTGTAGCAGTAACCATTTTTATTTTGAATGAATACAATAGAGGAAAATTGATCCAATGTGTGTGGATGTTGTAATTCCTTGCACATTTCCTGTTGTTGTTTATGTAAATGAATGTATGGAACTGTGAATGTTAGGATAAGTTTCAATTGTTTCTCTTCTGCTGAAATCAGTGCAAGGTGTCCACACAGAACGCAAGGAGTTCATTGACAGGATCTATTTCGGTTCCAAAGCTCAAAAGAGATAGAATGAAACTTTCCCTTTGCAAGGAGTGGAAAGTGACTTCTACAAGTTGTTCACATTCATTCACAAGAATTCAAACCTTGCTTAATAACCAGTTGCAAGGTGTGCACCGAGCAGAAGGAGAACGCCAGGAGGGCGAGAGGAATTTCTCTTCAAGAAATCCTTTGGATTTGAGTTATCAAAATCCCTGAAATGCAAAGAGTGCACTGGAATTCAAAGTATTCACAAGGACAAGATCAGGAGGGATAACACTTTTTAGAAGTGTAGTGGAGTTCCAAGAATCGGACCCACAAGAGGCACAAATTTTGAATCATTTGAAGACTTAGAAAACTTTCTAAGTTGGAGGATATTAGAAGCTCAGGAGGAAGAGAGGCAGTGGTCGTTGGATCGCAACACAAGAGATAGACAACCATCTGATCAAAACAAGGTGTTGCGCGAGATTTAACACTTTGCACACATAGGAGAGAGAAATCATCAAGGGCTGAGACTTGATATTTCTGAAGCCTGAAGAGTCGAAAACCTGAAGTAGAATATCCACCGTTGATTAGTCAAAATAGATATGAACTGTCAGATCACCCAAAGTGAACCTCAAGTGTTGGATCATCCAAGATAATCTGAGCCGTCAAATAGAATGATCTCGGGAGGGGGAATGCTTGAGAGTTGATATTTCAGAAGTCCAAAGCTCTGTAGATCCGAGGTGAATCTCAATCGTCTGATTAGTGAAGCAAATTTGAACCGTCAGATCACTCCA
>SNQJ01S0000456.1:29317-46477 GCA_010110895.2 Picea sitchensis
TAGCTAAAATAGGTGTCATAAGATAAGGGAGACCACATAGTTCGATCTAGACCACTAAAGATACATTTCACACACTCCTTAATGTCCACAATATTTAAGTGATGCACATTATCTCACTTAAGATCACTTAACTGACAAGAGAAGCAGTTCCAACTCACTTAACTGACCCGAAATAGTAGTTACTAATAATAGTAACAACAAAAATCATGAATTAAGGAACAAATCTCTCACTCAAAGAGGAGGTGCGCATTCCATAATAATAGATGATTTTTTTCATGAGGGAGTTGGAATAAATCACGAATAAATCAAGAAAATCAAGAATAAATCGAGAAAATCAAGAAAATCAAGAACGAGGAGTTGAGTCTTCATCTAAAATTAGCAGTTTTCCCTAAAATCTAGGGATGAGGCACCCTTCTTCTCTATGTGGCCAAATTAGGTGAAATAAAGTGTATATGAATGTATTAACCAAGATCTAGGAGTATAGGCTAGGTATAAACTAATGTAAGTTAGGGATATTCTCCAACAACCTTCAACAAAAATTCTCTCCACAAGCACATTGTTGACAATTCCACAGCAAGCGTGTGCACGCATGCTGTGTAAAGTCATAGCACGTGTACACGTGTTCTGGCCTTATACAGGCCACGTGTATATCTAAAGCTCTGAGACAAATGAAAATCCAAGCAAGCCAGCCCAGACAGAGACTACTGGTACTGAGAACTAGAATCTCTTGAAGACTCAGACACTTACTTTTACAGAAAAATAAAACAATTCAAGGAAAACTTCATAGAACAAACCAATCTGAGGTGAAACCTAAGCTATAGACTGCAAACAACAAAGACTAGAAAGAGTTCCAGAAAACCCCTTATAAGGACTAATTCTGAAAGGGAAGAGGATGACTGCCTCTTTAAAAGAATTTTTCTAGAATCATACACACGACTATCACCTCCTCAGCTAGCATGTACACGCGGGATGTGAGAATGCAGGGCATGGGTAGACACGTGCAAACCTTATACAGGCTGCGTGTACCTATGTGGGTCTCGGAAAAAAAATACAGTCAAGCAAAGAAACATAGATAACTGGTATGGAAGACTAGAATCTCTGTTAGCTCGGACTTTTACAGAAACTTTAAAAACAGGAAAATCAAACTAGTTCTTAAAAATACCCGAAAATATTCCTAGGAACCCTTGAAATCTCCCCAGTATGATCGCCAATTCTGTTGTGAGTGGGAAATCTCTCTATGGACTAGCACTTAGGGTTTAATTGTGCATGTAGAAAAGACCTAAAGATTTCTACTTTCTACTGTCGCCCTAGACCTAATCCCCATTATTCTTAAGCAAATACATAGTTAAGAAGATCAAGTGAGTATACCTTATTTTGGGTGTTTGATGTAGATCCTTTCTCATGCTTGATCACTTTTTGATTGCATATCTCCTCCCAAGGTTGACCTGCATTCACACAAAACAAACAACAAACTCCACATGCATTTGATATATAGATTAATTGGTTAGAGATTCAATAAACAAGTATGCAATAAACCATGAAAACCTCATATGGTGGGATGGGAAAAGTATTTATTTATTATTAACTTCAACAAATCAACTTACAATGATGAAGTCGGTCACTGCTCCATGAACCTGGTCCTAGTCTCCTCTTCAACTGTCCTCCAACTTCTTTTCTCTATCTTTCTCTTTGCACAAGGATAGCTAAAGGGTTGGGACAAAGGGAATACACAATTGGGTATAGTTTCTTTACTATGATTCTCCTCCTCCAAATGGGACCCCTAACCCTTATTTTATAGGCTAGAAGAAGCTAGGTATTTGGACGAACCCTCAGCCATGCATGGCCAGAAGGTTTAGTTAACTCACCCAAAGCTGTGTGTTCTGCCGACAACTTTCATTTTTTTGTGCTTTTGTAGGTACACACAGGCTGTTTTGGGTCAGCTAGCATGTACATGTGTCCAGTAATAGACCATGGCATGTGGGCCTTTATAAAAAGTGTTTTTAAGAAGAGTTTCTCAGCATTTCTCTGGAAAAGAAGGAATTTGAGATGTCCTGATGCCAGGTAAGCATGTCTGGTGCAAATTAGGGTTATAACACATGGACAAACATTTCAACTATGAAGATGTCGATGAAGATAAAAAGGTGAAATAGGATTTCACCAGGCTAAAAGGGCATGCAACACTGTGGTGGGATGAACTACAAGCTGAGAGGAGAAGCAAAGGAAAACAAAAGATAAAGAATTGGGATATAATGGTATCCAGGATGAAGGCTAAGCTCATGCCCAAAGATTATCAGATCAATTTGTTCAGAAAGTTGCAAAACCTGAGATAGAAGGGTATGACAGTTGAAGAGTACACATGGGAGTTCTATAGGATGAACATCAGAATTGGACAAAGGGAGAAATATGAAGAAAAGGTTTATATATATATAAATGACTTGAGATATGAAATCTAGGATGAGCTCAACATGGTGTCAGTAAGGACAGTGGAGGATTCTTATCAGTTTGCACTAAAGGTGGAGGAGAAGTTGGCCAGAAAACAAAGCCAACAAGGAAGAGGTAAAATCCTAGCCCCAAACAAAGGCAAGGGAGGTACCCATGAAAAGTCACACAAGTATAAGGACGATATTGAGAAACCACATAGTCTCTCAAAAAGAGGAGGAAGTTCCCGAGGAAGACAGGGTGGTGGAATAAGTTCTTCTAGAGGAAGAGGAAGAAGCAGAGGAGGAGAAGTAAGATGCTATGCCTGTGGAAATATAGGACACATGTCTTGGGAATGTCTTGAGAAAAATGAAGAAGGAAGATGGGAAGCTCACATTTCAGAAGCACAGAGAAGGGAGGTTGAAGTAGAAGGAGCAGAGGATGGAAGATCCCTAATGTTGAGGAAGGTTCTCTTAAAACCAGAGGCAGAAGTTGAAAAGCTAGTGCAGAGGAACAGTCTATTCTAAACAGCTTGCAAGACTAAAGACATAGTATGCAAGGTGATAATTAACAGTGGGATCATGGATAACTTAGTATCCACAAAGATGGTGGAGAAATTGGAGTTGGAGACATCTTCACATCCGAAGCCATACAAAGTCTCATGGTTGCAAAAAGGACACCAGGTAATGGTTACTAAACAATGTTTGGTTGAATTCAAGATAGGAGTGTATAGAGATCAAGTTATATGTGATGTGATTCCCATGGATGTATTCCATATTTTGTTGGGAATACCATGGCAGTTTGACAGGAATGTTATTCATGATGGGAGGAAGAATAGATACACCTTAGAGAAGAATGGTAGAACACACATGTTACTGCCAATAGAGGAGAAGAAGGTGAAAGAGGAAGCCAACACAAGCATACTTCTCATGAGTGGGAAGGAAATCCTGAAAGAAGTCAAGAAAGAATAGGAGATCAAGTTTGTTGTGGTGAGGAAACCCATAGTTATCCTTACAAGTACTTCGATGGATGATTTTCTTGAAGAAGTTCAAGAATTGTTGGATAATTTTGCTGACATAGTGGTGGATGAGCTGCCTAACTCATTGCCACCCATCAGAGGTATCAGCCACCATATTGACTTGATACCAGGAGAAAGTCTGTCAAACAAAGAAACATATAGTTTGACACCTCGAGAGAATGAGGAAGTGAAGAACCAAGTCCAAGAATTCTTAGACAAGGGTTTGGTCAGAGAGAGCTTGAATCCATGCACAGTACCAACTGTGTTGAGTCCAAATAAGGATGGAGGATGGAGAATGTGTAAAGACTCAAAGGCCATTAACAATATCACCATCAGGTATAGATTTCCTTTACCAAGAATGGATGATTTAATGGATTGTTTAAGTGGAGCAAATTTCTTTTCTAAAATAGATTTGAAAAGTGGATATCATCGGATTAGAATGAGAGAAGGTGATGAGTGGAAGACAACCTTTAAGACAAATGACGGTTTTTATGAGTGGCTTGTTATGCCATTTGGCTTAACAAATGCCCCAAGTAATTTTATGAGGCTGATGAATGAAATACTGAAAGATTTCATTGGCAATTTTGTGGTTGTATATCTGGATGATATCTTGATCTTTAGCAGGACTAAATAAGATCATTTGAGAAACCTGACATTAGTGATGAGGATACTATAATAGGAGAAGTTGTTGATAAATCTGAAGAAGTCCTCTTTTATGAAGACAAAACTCATTTACTTGGGTTTTGTGATCTCTTCAAATGAACTGAAGATGGATCCAGAGAAGGTGAAAGCAATCAAATAATGGTTGTCACCAAAGAGTATGTTTGAGGTAAGGAGATTCCATGGCTTAGAAAGTTTCTATAGGAAGTTCATCAGAGACTTCAGTGGAATTTGTGCACCAATGATGGATATAGTAAAGAAGAATCATAAGTCTTTTAAATGGATAGAGGAGGCCAAGAAGAGCTTCAATATACTGAAGGAGAAAATAACAGAACGACCAATTTTTGTCTTGCCAATTTTTTAAAAGACATTTTAGGTGAGATGTGATGCAAGTGGAGTTGCAATTGGAGCAGTTTTGAGCCAGGATAATAGACTTGTTGCCTATTCCAATGAGAAGTTGAATGAGACCAAGAGAAAATTCTCCACATATGATAAGGATTTTTATGCCATAATTCAAGCCTTCAAGAAATGGAGACACTACCTTGTCCCATAGGAATTTGTCTTGTATAGCAATAACCAAGCATTACAATTCATAACCAGAAAGGAAAAATTAAATCAGAGGTATGCAAAATGGGTCGAGTTTATGTAGAATTTTACTTTTGTCATAAAACATATTGTTGGGAATGATAATAAAGTTGTTGATACATTAAGAAGGAGAAGTTTGATTCTACAGGAATTTCAGGTGAAGACCTTGGGGTTTGAACACCTTAAGGATATGTATTGTGATGATACAGATTTCAAGGAAGCATATGAAGCATGTGAGAATCATGTGCTGGGAGACAAAAGCTAGTGGGAAAAATATATGATTCAAGAGGGATTTTTGTTCAAGGGAAATGAATTGTGCATATCAAAATGCTCAATGAGGGATAACCTTTTGAAGGCAAAGCATAGTGGAGGATTGGTTGGACATTTCAGCCATGATAAAACATTTTCACAGTTGAGCAGTTTATACTATTGGCTAGGTATGAGAACAAAAGTGATAAAGTTTGTGAACATATGTAGAATATTCCAACATGCAAAAGGAAAAATACAGAACATTGGATTGTATCAACCATTGCCAATAACAGAGAGACCTTGGGATGCAATAAGCATGGATTTTGTGTTGGGACTGCCAAGAACGCAAAGAGGATTTGATTCCATATTTGTGGTGGTGGATAGATTTTCAAAGATAGAAAACTTTATCCCATGCCAGAAGACCAATGATGTAACACATGTTGCAAATATGTTTTTCAAGGAAGTGAGATTTCACGGCCTACCCAGAAGCATTATCTCGGATAGAGACACAAAAATTGTTGGTCATTTTTGGAGAACATTGTTGAAGAAGTTGGGGATGAATTTGTCCATCATCTCATCTTATCACCCTAAGATGGATGGACAAACTGAGGTGGTAAACAAAAGCTTGGGAAACTTATTGAGGATTTTGGTCACTGAGCATCATAATCAGTGGGATCGGATTCTTCCACAAGCCGAATTTGCATACAATGACTCACCAAATAGGAGCAGTGGAAAAATCCCATTCCAAATATTGTATGGAATTCAACCCAAGGGAGTATCTGAGTTGAGAGACTTGGAACATAGTGAGATCAGGAGCATTGGAGCAGAATATTTTGCTGTAAAAATGCAAAAGCTCCATAGCCAGGGCCCAGATCAGAGGATAGTTCTAGAGTTCTAACCAAGAGTAAAAGGATAGAGATGATGAAAATCGCAAAGAACTTCAATTTGAAGTTGGAGATCAAGTTCTAGCACATCTCAGGAAAGAAAGGTTCCTTAGGGTAACATATAACAAGTTAAAAATGAAAAAGATAGGACCATGTAAGATCTTGAGGAAGTTTGATCCAAATGCCTATGAGATTGAGCTTCCAGATGATGTGATAATATCACCCATATTCAATGTTTCAGACCTATATCCTTACATGAAAGATCACACAGAGGGATAAGAAGATCAAGAGAAGATTCAGTGGGAGAAACAAATGCCTGTTGCAGAGAAACCACAGATGGAGAAGATCGTTGATCAAAGAATTGGCAAGAAGACCAGGAGGAAGACCTATTTTGAATATCTAGTCAAGTGGAAGGGACATCCAATAGAAGATGCCAGTTCAGAAAATGAAGATGATATCCAGAAGCATGGAAAGTCTGTGCAGGAGCTCATGGACAGGATTCCATGAATTTTTTTCAAGGGGAGTATAATGCAAGAGAATCGTTAGTGAGGATGAAGAGAAAGACCACTCAGTGCCTCAGAAATGTTTTGGAATCTCAATGCTGGCAGTTATGATGAATATTTTGAAGCACGCCTGAACTCAACAACGGGAGATGTTTTGAAGCACACTTGAACTCAGCACAGAAAAATATTATGAAGCACGCTGGGAGTTTCCACTCCTTCTCTGGAATGTGACTGGACTAATATAGCCGTTAGGTTAGGTTTTGGAGTAGATAAGTAGCTAGAGGGGAACCCCAAGAACCCTCTAAGATAAATAGAGGTTTTGTACACCCAAATGAGGATAGTTGCAAGTTAGTAGGAAATTTTTGAGTTTGTAGTTACTATTTTATTGTAGCTGTAACCATTTTTATTTTGAATGAATACAATAGAGGAAAATTGATCCAATGTGTGTGGATGCTATAATTGCTTGCAAATTTCTTGTTGTTGTCTTTGTAAATGAATGTATGGAACTGTGAATGTTAGGACAAGTTTCAATTGTTTCTCTTTTGTTGAAATCGGTGCAAGGTGTGCACACAAAATGCAAGGAGTGCATTAATGGGATCTGTTTCGGTTCCGAAGCTCAGAAGAGATAGCACAAAACTTTCCCTTTGCAAGGAGTGCAAAGTGACTGCTGCAAGGAGTACCCAGTCATATGCAAGAATTCAAACCCTGCTTAATAACCAGTTGCAAGGTGTGCATCGAGCAAAAGGAGAACGCTAGGAGGGAGAGAGGAATTTCTATTCAAGAAATCCTTTGGATCTGAGTTATCAAAATCCTTGAAACACAAGGAGTGAGCAGGAAGTCAAAGTCTTCACAAGGCCAAGCTCAATAGGGATACCACTTTTCAAAAGTTTAGTCGAGTTCCAAGAGTTAGACTCACAGGAGGTGAAAAGTTTGAATCCTTTGAAGACTTAGAAAACTTTCTAAGTTGGAAGAGATCAGAAGCTCAGGAGGAAGAGTGATAGTGGTCATTGGATTGCATCACAAGAGATCGAAAGTCATCTGATCAGAACAAGGTGCGCAAGATTTAACGCTTCACACACAGGAGAGAGAACTCATCAAGGGTTGAGACTTGATATTTACGAAGCCTGAAGAGATGAAAACCCAAAGTAGAATCTTGACCGTTGATCAGTCGAAATAGATATGAACTGTCAGATCACCCAAAGTGAACTTCAAGCATTGGATTGTCCAAGAGAATCTGAGATGTCAGATATCGTGAGCTCAGGAGGGGGTAGGCTTGAGAGTTGATATTTCCAAAGTTTGAAGCTCTAGAGATATGAAGTGAACCTCAAACATCCAATTAGTGAAGTGGATTTGAGCCCTCAGATCACTCGAAGTAAATTTGAGACATCGGATCACTCGAATTGAATATGAGTCGTCGTAGTTCAGAAGGGACGTGGAACAAATATGTGAGCCTTGGGTAAAGACTCGAAGTGATTTATAGTGTCATATCTAAGGGAGACATGGCAGGGGTCCATGCACTCTGAGTAAAGACCCGAAGTAACCTCAATCGTTGATTCGAGGTGGAAACGCGTCAGTGAATTATAGCCTTCGGACAAAAGAATTGGAGAAAGGGTGAAGTTTTAGATTTGAAATCTCTGAAGTATGAAACCTGGAGGAGATATCGACCATTGATTGAGAATAGGGTCTCAGGACCATTGATCTGAGTTGAAAGGTCAAAAACCCAAAGTGAAGGCAGGACCATTGATTGAACAGGGCATGTTTCTGCAGATTGTCAGCTCTTGGAAATTGGAATACCGAAGAAATCAGGGTTGAGATTTAAAAACCCAAAACTCCAGAGACCCACATATATCACAGTCATTGATTGAAGGGGATAGGTGTCAGCAGATCTTCTGCTCCGAAATATTTCTCTGCAAAGGATACCAAGGTTTGATATTCGAGAATTCTGAAGTCCGGAATTCTGAATCGACCACAGTCGTCGATAGGGGAGAAAGAGATCTGGACTATTAATTCCAAGGAATAGATCTTCATCATCCATATGGAAGCACCGTCAAGATTTTGGGATCGACGGTCATCTCACATTGCGGGGATAGGAGTTGCATGGACATTAAAAAGTCGAGGGCAGGACACAATCCATACCGTGGTTTCACAAGGAAGACATGTGAATGCTCAATAAGAATTGTGGGCCCAAAATTAGTTTGACTTCAAACCACTTGTGGTTGCGCCCATAATCGTTTGGTCATCGCCCAAGGTCACATTGGAGGAGGAGCTGAGAGAAAAGGATTTAATGCCCGATACACTGAGATTTTCGCATAGCATGAAAGGGAAGGTCGCAGGTGTCGTGAATCCTGTGCAAGGTGCCGAGGGGACCAATGTTTAACACAAAATGAGGCCAATAAGGTTTTAGAGTGTCACCCAACTCCAGAATCGAAGATATTGACTAGGAGGTTGCACAAACCTTAGGAGAGAAGGGGGGTTTGCACCACAAAAAATAACAGTTCGACAAATGGCCAGGTCAATGATGAATGAGAAGAACATTGGTCAAACCTACTAGGTATAATAAATACACACATCAATCCATATTCTTAACAAAGCTCATCTCAGAACACACAATGACAAGACACCTTATGAACTGTGGTATGGAAGACCTGCTTCAATCAAACACTTCAAAGTCTTTGGGATTAAGTGCCACATAAAGAATAATAATGAAAACATTGGCAGGTATGATGATAGGGCTAATGAAGGCAACTTCATAGTGTATGATGCAAACACTAAGGGATACAGATGCTATAATAAGAGGCTGCATAAATTGGTTGATTGTATTGACATAAAAGTTGATGAAGGAGTCCCAGTAAGAGAGGTGAGCATTATTGAATCAACAATAAAGCATATAGTTGAAGTTGAATATGAATAGGTCCAAGAATCAGAAAAAGATGACTCTGAGTCAGATGAAGATATAAATACTCAAGTAGACTCAAATCAGCAGACAACATCAAATCCTTCCTCTAGAATTACTCAAAAGAATCATCCTGCAAGTCAGATAATTTGTGAGAAAGACAAAGGTGTACAAACCAGGAGCAGGATAATCAAATACACCAAGCGATCACATATAGACTTCATATCCATGGTGGAACCTAAGAACTTTAATGAAGCCAGTAAACATGTAAATTGGTCAAAATCAATGAATGAGGAACTGGATCAGATTGAGAAGAACAATACTTGGGAGCTTGTTCCTAGGCTTGTAGATAAGAATGTAATTGGCTCCAAATAGGTGTTTAAGAATAAAATGAATGAACTAGGAAAATTTGTTAGGAATAAAGGCAGATTGGTCTGTAACGGGTATGCACAAGTTGAAGGACAGGATTTTGATGAAACCTTTTCACCAGTGGTAATATTGTAAACCATCAGAATGTTTCTTGCCTATGCTTGTCATAATAACTTTAAAGTGTATCATATGGATGTTAAGTTAGCATTTCTTTATGGACATCTAGAAGAATATGTATATGTGGAGAAACCTGAAGGATTTTCACAGAAAAATAATCTTGACTATGTCTGTAAGTTGAAAAAGGCATTATATGGACTGAAACAGGCACCATGAGCCTGGTATCTTAGACTGAAAAAAATTCTACAGGAAAAAGGGTTCAAGAAAGGTATTGTTGATAGTAACCTATACATTAAGTCTGAAGGTGATAATTTATTAGTTGTTTTGGTTTATGTATATGAAATTATTTTTTCATGTGCTAGTGAACCTTCAGTTCAGTGGTTTGCTAATTCAACGAAGACGGAGTTTGAGATGTCCATGATAGGAGAATTGTCATATTTTCTTAGTTTACGAATCAATCAGAGTTTTGCAGGGATATTTATCTCTCAAGAAAAGTACTTGAAAGAGATGTTAAATAGGTTTCAGATGGAATATTCATCTCCTGTTAGTATGCCTATGGTGGTTGGTTGCAAGCTCAATAAAGATGATATTTCAACTGATGTTGATCAAAGAACATATCGATCAATGATAGGTAGTCTTTTGTACATCACAACATCCCATATTGATATAATGGAAGTTGTTGGAATGGTAGGTCGTTATCAGTCTACTCCTAAACAAAGTCATTTAGAAACCGTCAAGAGGATATTCAAATATTTTAAGGGTACAATGACTTATGGTCTTTGGTATCCTAGAAATAAAAATTTACAATTAACTGCATATTCAGATGTTGATTGGGAAAACTATTTGGATGAGAGAAAGAGCACCAGTGGAGGTGCATTCTTCTTAGGTGATTCGTTAGTAGCATGGCTTAGTAAGAAGAAGGGATATATTTCATTATCAACTACATAGGCATAGTACATTGCTACTTCTACTTGCTGCACTCAGATCTTATGGATGATACAAACTCTTGCAGATTTGAATGTAACTTATACTGATCCCATTCCACTTCACTGTGATAACACCAGTGCCATTAGTGTCTCAAAGAATCTTGTTCTCCAATCAAAGACGATGCATATACCAATAAAGTATCATTTTCTCAAAGAGTAGGTTACAAACAGAGTTGTTCAGCTGAATTACATTCCTTCCACAAAAAAAATTTCAGACATCTTTACTAAACCCCTAGCCAAGACACCATTTGAATATCTCCGTCAGAAGTTGGGTGTCATCCCTTCTCTAACCTAAGAGATTCCATCATGTCAGGGGGAGTATGTGTTGGTTGAATATCTGATATCTTTGAAAAGTACTGCAACAACTCAGGGGCAACATGTTTTCTTTCACATTGATGTCAAAGGGGGAGAAAAGGAGTGGTATAGATGCTACAGTTGGAGATGTAAGTAGCCTTTTAGGGTTTAAATCAATGTCAAAGGGGGATATTGTTGGCATATTTTATAGGAATAGTTTCCTTTTCATTGATGGACAGAATAACAATGACGATGGAAAACCGGAAAATCATAAGCTCAGGAGGAGGAGTAAACAGTAAGCAGATATGAAAAATCGAAATAAAAAACGTAAGCTCAAGAGGAGGAGAGAATAGTATGCAGAGATCAAATCTCAGAAGGAAAAGTGTAAGCTCGGGGTGAGAAGCCTCAACATCCATCCAATCAAGAAATTTATGGTGTTGATCGTCTCATATAACGGACGTCGGTCATATGAGTGACCGTGGGATTGAGCACCATTGGAGGATTGTGAACGTCAAATCTACAAGCCAGATCAATGACAGGGATGAATTGTGGGGAGAGAAATAAGAATTAAACATCTCTTTAGTTCCATTCCCACAATTGGTCTAGATCATCAGATCTCATAGACTCGGATATCGACGACCGTGATTGATCCAACAAGTGATCAAATTAAGTTGGATTGAGTTGTGCCCGTCGGATGCGAAATCGCCAGATCAACGACATGGATAGATTGTGGAGATCAGAAGGAGAAGTAAATATCATGCTAGTTCCAATCCAACAATTAGTCAGGATCGTAAGATCTTATAGCCTCGAAGATCGACAATTGTGGTTGAATCAACAATGATGCAGAACTTCAAATTGCAGAGTTTTGGGGATGAGTTAAATCACTCGCAACTTGTGGTTCTACAACCACCCTTGATCGTTGATCTTCTTCGAGAATATTCACAACCGTTGGATCACTTTAAGTGGAAGGATAGGATAAGAGGGGAGAAAGGGTTGAGAATTTGATTATCTGAATACCTGTCAGTCATCGGATGAAACCTGATTTACTATCAACGGTCAAATCATTTTAAAGTGGAAGGATAGGATAAGTGAAGTAAAATATCTGAGATCTCATTTATGCAAATTTTTGTCAGTCGTTGGATCATTTTAAGTGGAAGGAAACGATAATCTAGAAGAGCTCCATCACAGACAAATCGAGCCATCAATCCAAGATCATGATCGATGAACAACATTTAGTTTGAGTATAAATATGCGAGGAGGTTAAGATCTGGAAAAATCTCACTTCAGATCTTTCAGTTTGAGATTTGAAAAACCCGAAGCCCGAAGAGACAGAAATCCAAAATGAATAAGGACCATAATATCTGGAGAACATACGATGACAGTTAGATCAGGGAGATATACACCAGAAAATTAAGTGAGCAAACCTCATCTGCAAGGACATGTGGAAGACCACGTCAGCAAATCACATGTGGGAGATCACGCCAACAAACCATGTCAGAAACAATATGTGGCAGACCACGTCAGAAAAGGACATATGGGTGATCACGTTAGCAAACCAAGTCAGCAAGGATATGTGGCAGACCATGTCAGCAAGGACGTGTGGAGGACCATGTTAGCAAGGACACGAGACGTGCGATCTAAAATATTACTTCAGGTGTATTCTCAACTGTGGATCATAGTACAGTGGAATGATAGTGTAAGTTTGAAAATTTGAAATCCTGAAGTTCCGAAGGGCGAAGTTTTGAAGTCCATCCATCTCAATATTTGATTAAGTCCTAGCCATCAAATTGAACAATGAAAGGATGAGTGTAAGGATCAAATATGACCATTGATTTGTTTCTGAGAAATAAATCCTTTGATATGGTTGAAAGGTAAAATACCCAAAGGATTTGAGGATTGTCGATATATAGGAGGACACATGTCAACAGATTGTGTACTCCAGATTGGAACACTCCGAGAAAAAGAAAAGGAAGAAAGTTGAGAGTTGAAACTCTCAAACCGCAAATACCCAAAGGGATTGTGACTGTCTGATTCGAGAATACCACATGTCGATATATCTTGAATTACAGGTGGAAGCACTGTGGTGAAAGAGGAGTTTGAGAATCGAGACTCCTGAAGAACGAAAGGTGAAATTGATCTCATCCATTGGTTTGGATGGCCACATGTCACTTGGTCATTAAGACTAAGGATCACGCATGGACGAAGGAAAGAAGGTGGGAAAGAAAGATTGATCGAAGCCATTGATTGAAGGAATATGTCAGAGACCGCGAGATCGACAATCACGCTTGATTGTGGGTCCAAAACATGCTCGGGTATTAATTTTTCGTAAGCGGGCCGCAATAAAAACCACGATATCGCCAAAGGCATACATGGATCTTTGTAGTGAATTCTGGGGAAAAAGGCGGGATGCCCTCAAACTGCCTATGGATGCACCCACAATCGCATGGTCACATGAAGCTCATCACCCAAGGCCATATCAAATAAAAAAGGGAGCTAGCGCTCTCTAGAACAAGAACGTGAAGCGCCTTTCGAATAGGCATATGGTCACCGCTAGTGGTCACGTGAAGGAAGGGGATTAGAAGCCAAATAAGAAATAATTGACTAGTTGTAATTGACAAAGAGGACAAAGAGTTGCGAATTCCAGAGAAGCCAAAGAATCTTTGGATAACTGCCACAGATGATGAAAAAATATAGAATAACTGTCAAGGAAGATGATGGGTTTGAATGATGATCAGGCAGAGGACTCGATGTGAGAAAAAAATATAGAACAGAGAGCATATAGTGCTTTTTCCATAGTGATTCTTGTGTGTAGAAGAGGATGCAATGAATGATCTGAAGGGAATATCAGAGACTCAACAAAAAGGATGAAGAGGTATCATAGACAATAAAAGGAAGAAGAGAAGTCAAACTGGTCGGTGAAAGAAAATGCGAGCAGCAGGAATTGACCGATGCATGAAGAGGAGAGTAGTGTAGAAAAATAGTGATGAGACTGGGAGTTGTAGCTTTCATCTGGTTGCATCCAAAAAAATCAAGGTGGTAGGGTGGTGCAAGGGAGAACCATTTTTCTTTTTTATACATGTTGGTGCCTATGTGACTGGAAGTTGTTGCTTCCATCTAGGTGGTGCTGGAACACTCAGGGAGTTGGTGCTTCCTTCTAGTGGGTTCTAGAGAAACCAAAGGGTTGGTTCTCTCAACAAGTTGTAGCTTGTTAAAGAAGAGTTTGTAGCCTCAATTTGAGTTGGTTCTCAAAGAGACATGATCTACAGAACATAAAAGACTACCTATCATTCGAAGAAGAAGAATTTTTCTCTCTTTATGGGTTTCCTCATGAATATCTATCTATGTGTATATCATATCTGTGATTTATGTTTACTATTTCTGTTGTTCATGACTTGCATAATATTGATGATCACTTGGAGAAGATTAATAATAATTTTAATAGGCATAAAATTGTTTAAGCACAATAACAACTGATTCACCCCCACTCTCAGTTGTCTTAGTATTTCCAACAACTCTGTCACACACTCCTTGAAGACGTCGATGCACTCCTTGCACATGTACAAGTTATCATTATCTCTCCTAATCTTTGAGTCGAAACAGACTTGGTCACACACTCCTTGAAGAAACTATGCAGTCCTTGCACTCACTCAATGAAGAGAAACAATTGAAACTTAATTAATCTTCACAATGACTCATACATTCAACAATTCAAATGCATACATGGATACAAGAACAAAGAAATAGCAGAGAATTGATATTAACAGAAACTCTACCATGCATTCAGACAGACACATAATAACTCTCATTCACACAATATTATTTTTCTATATTCATTCAACTGAAACTTGCATCCATTCATACAATATTTTTTTTTATCTCCCAGCTCTTTTCTTACAATGGAAATCTATACATTAGATTCAACAACCTCTCTCGAAAATAATACAAATATTTATACAAGAGGGGCTCTCTTGAGTTCTTCCCTCCAACTACTCTATGTTATCCTATCAGAATTAAATGCTATCAACTGCTTAACATTTATTACAATGAATATCGAGTTAGACAAATAAGAGTGCAATATCCATATATGTACTGCGATCTAACTCATAAAACAAAATACATTCCCCATCGATCTTATGCGATGGCTCAACCTATGATCATTAAATATGTTCATAACTAAAAATAATAATGTTTGTCAGATATTGGATTAATACACCGGTATTTGAAATTCAAAAAGGTTTCAAAATACACACTAATGTGCCCAACTGTCTCTCGCTTGTGCTTATCTGGTGATGCTCCTGCATCATACTCCCTTCGATGAAAAATTCATGGAATCCTGTCCATGAGCTCCTACACATATCTTCCATGCTTCTGGATATCCGCTTCACCAACCCAAATGGCATCTTCTACTGGTCGTCCTTTCCACTTCACCAATATTCAAAATACGTTTTTCTTCTAGTTTTCTTACCAACTCGTTGATCTATGATCTTTTCCATATGCAGCTTCTCTGCTATAGGAATTTGTTTCCTCCACTGGATCTCTTCTCAATATCCTGATCCTCTATTTCTATCTTCCTTGTACGGATACGGGTCTGCAATGTTGAATATGGGAAATATACCCACATCTTCTGGCAACTCTAACTCATAATAATTCTCACCAAACCTCTTTAGGATTTTACATGACCCTATCTTTCTCAGCTTTATCTTATTGTATGTTCCCCTTGGGAAACTTTCCTTCCTTAGGTGTGCTAGAACTTGATCTCCAACTTCAAATTCAAGCTTCCTCCTATGTTGATTATCTTTGTGCTTGTATTCACCACTGCTCTTCCTCAACTGCTCCTTGATCTGATTTTGAAGTTCCTGCATTTCTGTCGTGAAAGCTTCGGCTCCGACGCTCCTAAACTCGCTCTACTTCAGATCTCTCAATTCCGACACTCCCCTTAGATTCATTCCATAAACTATTTGAAATGGAATTTTCCCATTACTTTTGTTCATTGAGTCATTATATGCAAACTCGGCTTGTGCTAGAATCTGATCCCACTAACTATGGTGTTCAGTGACCAAAATCCTCAACAAATCTCCTAAGATTGTATTCACCACTTCGATCTGTCCATCCATTTGTGGATGATACGAAGAACTAAAATATAGCTCTGTCCCTAACTTTTTCCACAATGTCCTCCAGAAATGACCAACAAATTTGGTATCCATGTCGGATACTATACTCCTCGGAAATCCATGGAGTCTCACAACCTCTTTGAAAACTAAATTTGAAGCATGCGTTGCATCACTGGTCTTTTGGCATGGGATAAAGTGTGCTATCTTTGAAAATCTGTCCACCACTACAAATATGGAATCACTTCCTCTCTTTTTCCTTGGAAATCCCAACACAAAATCCATGCTTATTGCATCCTGAGGCCTCTCTGGAATGGGAAATGGATGATACAATCTAGTGTTCTATCTCTTCCCCTTGGCATACTGACAAAACTTACAATTGTTCACAAATATCTTCACCTCCGCCCTCATACCTGGCCAATAATATGAACTGTTTAATTGGGAAAATGTTTTGTGAGGACTGAAATGCCCAGCTAGACCTCCACTATGCTTTTGCTTAGCAAATTCTCCCTCATCGAGCATCTTGGCATGAAAAAATGACATCCTTTGAAAACAAACCCATTATGAATCATATATTTGGCCCACTAGCTTCTGTCTCTGAGTATAGGATTCACACACGCTTCATGTGCCTCTCCAAAATTTGGATCATTGTGGTACATTTCCTTAAGATAATCAAATCCCAAGGTCTTGACCTGAAATTCCTGCAGAATCAAAATTCTCTTGCTCAATGCATCAAAAACCTTGTTAGAATTACCAGAAATATGTTTAATGACAAAAGTGAAGTTTTGCATAAACTCTATCCACTTGGCATGTCTCTCGTTTAATTTTTCCTGTCTGGCTATGAATTGCAAATCCTGATTATCTCTATACAAAAAAAACTCCTTTGGTACGTGTTAAGGTCCTAACTCGCACATAGGTAGATCAATGTATTCTGATGTACTAAAGGTCAATATTAATAAGACCTTTCAATAAAATAGAATAAGGCGGATGTAAGAAGACCTAATAGAAGCTTCCGCTTCTAGAAGGATCTTCCTCTAGATGCTTCTCTTAATAGACATATTAGTATAAATAAGAGT
>SNQJ01S0000456.1:46487-70807 GCA_010110895.2 Picea sitchensis
TTATTAGATTCATTCATATTCTTGTTGAAATTGCAATAGGTCTGTTGTCTTGGCTTAAGACCGTTCCAATTGCAACTCCACTCACATCACATCTAACTTGAAGTGTCTTCCCAAAATCCAATAAAACCAGAATCGGTTGTTCAGTTATCTTCTCCTTCAATATGTTGAAGCTCTTCTCAGCCTCTTATGTCCATTTGAAAGACTTGTGTCTTTTATTCATTGTATCCATCATTTGAGCACTAATCCCACTAAAATTTCTGATGAACTTCCAATAAAAACTTGCTAATCCATGGAAGATTCTTACCTCAAATATGTTCCTTGGTGACGACCATTCTCTGATCGCTTTAACCTTTTTAGGATCCATCTTCAACTCATTTGAAGAAATAAAAAAACCCAAATATATGAGCTTTGTTTTCATGAAAGTGGACTTTTTCAGATTAATCAACAACTTCTCTTGCTGCAACCTCCTCATCACCAATGTCAAATGTCTCAAATGTTCCCCCTTAGTCTTAATAAAGACCAGTATATCATCCAGATATACAATTATGAATTTTCCAATGAAGTCTTTCAACACTTCATTCATCATCCTCATAAAAGTACTCAGGGCATTTGTTAAGCCAAACGACATGACAAGCCATTCATACAACCCCTCATTTGTCTTGAATGTTGTCTTCCAGTCATCACCTTCTATCATCCTTATCTGGTGATATCCACTTTTCAAATCTATTTTTGAAAAATAGTTAGCTCCACTCAAACAATCCATCAAATCATCCATCCTTGGTAATGGAAATATGTATCTAATAGTGATATTTTTTATGGACCTCGAGTCCGTACACATTCTCCATCCACCATCCTTCTTCGGACTTAATACAGTTGGTATTTCACATGAATTGAATCTTTCTCTAACCAATCCTTTGTCTAACAGATCCTGAACATGTTGTTTCACCTCCTCATTATCTTGAGGTTTCAACCTGTATGCTTCTTTATTAAACAAGATTTCTCCTCGTATCAAGTCAAAGTGATGACTGATACTTCTGATAGGTGGCAATGAGTTTGGAAACTCATCCACTACTATATCAACAAATTTCTCTAAAAGTTTCTAAACTTCCTCAGGAAAATATTCCATTGAAGTACTGGTAAGGATAACTCTCGGCTTCCTCACTACAACAAACTGCATCTCCTGTTCCTTCTTTACTTCATTCAAGAGTTCCTTCCAACTCATGAGAAGTATTCTCACACTAGCTTCATCCTTCGCCTTCTTTTCTTCAATTGGAAGCAACATATGAGTCCTACCATTCTTCTCCAAAGTATAGGTGTTTCTCCTCCCATCATGAATAACATTTATGTCATACTACCATGGTCTCCCCAACAAAACATGACATACATCCATAGGAATCACGTCACACATAATTTCTTCCTTATATCCACCTATTTTAAATTCAACCAGCCATTGTTTAGTGACTGTTACCTGATTAAATTTCTGCAACCATGAGACCTTATATGGCGTTGGATGTGCATTCATATCCAATGAATCAATTCCTCTGTGTCTAAATTTCATTCATACATAGGGATGTCAATCTTTTCTCTGGCTCCCAATTTGACAACCGCTTTCAGCAAGCATTCCTCCACAACATCCTCAGCTATAAATTCTTCGAATTCTACTTCTTCAATTTCTGCCTCGTTGACGTCTCCAACATAGGGTGCTCTCCTTTGTGTTATCTCCATGGCATCCAACATTGCACACAGTTATCTCATTTCCCTTTCCATAGCTCTACTGGCTAATAGCGGCTCAACACGTCTTCTAGGCGGCATTGTGCTGACGCTTCTAATACCCCTCGTCGATATCATCTTACCTATCTTCCTATAGAAGTCAATTATGTACTCTCTCTGATACCACTCTTATGCAAATCCCCTTCCCTCCAAATGGTTTCTTGACCTCCCAGTCTTGGATCCTTCGAAATACTAGGTCAAAGCGACTCTTTAGGTCCATTTTTTCCTCCTGGTGACCACAACTATAACCGTGGGTATAACCCTTCATTATTTGAGCTTCAGGGATATCCCAAGCTCTTCCTTTGAGCTTTCCTAAAATGTGCTCCCCCGAGTGTCTGCGCTTTCACCACGTGTCTCCTCAGTTCTTGTCGGTTCCACTATGGTTTGGGTTTCGCGACTTTGCGAAACTATTGGATTCTCGTCTATGAACCCTCTCTAAACTTACAACTCCTGAATTCCTTAATCCATTGCCACGTGCTCCTTTCGCAATCAACGACTGGGGTCCATTCGTGACTTCGGACTTCATGACTTCGCTTTCGTCAAGCCTTCCGACACTCCGAACTCTAAAGTGTCAAAACACTTGACAACTATCCTCTCTATGGCTCTCCCAGATCTGATGGTCTAGAATCATTCGTCTCCCTCCAGAACAAATATTTTCCACTGACTTTAGGGAATCTTTAGGGAATTCTCCCCTTTTCAATATTTTCCACCGCACTTCCTCTTGAGATTTACCTCTTCGGTTTCTCGTTGTTCCTCTGAACAATCTATTTGACCCTTGGTCAAAATATCGACCTACATACACCTTGCGATAGGTCTCTCCCACGCTCAACTCCCCCTGATCTTTGAGTCTGGAAATATGTCATGCACTACTTGCGGACGTCGATTCACTCCTTGCACACATACAAGTTCTCTTTATCTCTCCTGAGCTTCAAGTCGAAATAGACTCTGTCACACACTCCTTGCGGACACTATTCACTCCTTGCACTCGCCTAATGAAGAGAAACAATTGAAACTTAATTACTCTTCAAAATGACCTATACATTCAACAATGAAAAAGTGTTCATGGATACAAGAACAAAGAAATAACAGAAAATTGAGATTAACAAAAAGTCTACCATGCATCCAGACAGACACATAATAACTCTCATTCGGATAATATTCTTTTGCTATATTCATTCAATTGAAACTTACATACATTCATTCAATATTTCTCTGTATCTCCTAGCTCTTTTCTTACAATGGAAATCTATACATTAGATTCAATAGCCTCTCTTGAAAACAATACAAAGATTTATACAAGAGGGGCTCTCTTGATTTCTTCCCTCCAACTACTCTATCCTATCCTATCGGAATTAAAAGATATCAGCTACTTAACATTTATTACAATGAATATCGAGTAAGACAGATAAGAGCACAGGCTCTAGATCTGTACTGTGATTTGACTCATAAAAAAAAATACATTCCCCATCAATCTTACGTGATGGCTCAGCCTCCGATCATTAAATATGTTCACAACTCAAAAAAAAAAAAACTTTGTCAGATATTACATTAATACATCATTCTTTGAAATTCAAAAAGGTTTCCAAATACATGCTAATGCACCCAACTATCTCCCACTTGTTCTTTGATGGTGATTCTCCTACATCATAATGCCATTTGGACTTTGTAATTATCCTGCTACATTCATGAGAGTCATGAATGATGTTCTAAGACCTTTTCTTGATGATTGTGTGATTGTCTACTTGGATGAATTTTTTATTTTTATCAAATCTCGTGAAGATCATGTTATGCATGTAAAGAAAGTTATGGATGTCTTAAAGAAACAAAATTTATTTTTCAAGATGTCTAAATGTGAGTTTGGAAAGACCCGACTTGTTTACTTGGGGCATATTGTTGGAGGAGGAGAACTAAAAATTTATCCTTCCAAGGTCAAAGTTATTTTGGATTAGACAAAGCCCAACAATGTGAGAGAGGTAAGAAGATTTTTGGGAGAATCCCAATATTGGAGAAATTTTATTGCTAACTTCTCTTCAATTGCAGCTCCATTACATGAAATGACAAGCATCAAGAAAATTTTCCAATGGGGAGGAAAGAAACAAAAATAATTTGATGCATTGAAGGAGAATATTAGTTCAGCTCTAGTTCATGCACTTCCAAATTTGAGACAACCATTTGAGATCCAAACAGATGCAAGCAATTATGCAATGGGAGAAATCTTGTTGCAACATGATAAGCCCATTTGTTTTCATTCTGTAACTTTCAATGGTGTTGTGATTAACTATCCTACTTATGATAAGGAGTTGTATACATTGGTGCAAAGTGTGAAAAAATGGAAACATTATTTGTTGGGATAAGAAAATATCATTCACACAAATCATCAACCATTGCAATACTTACAATCACAAACAAAGCTACAGCAAGCAAGGAACTTCAGATGGATGGGTTTTCTACAACAGTTCTACTTGGTTATAAGGTATAAAAAAGTCATTTATAACAATGTTGATGATATGCTTTCTAGGCCTATTGTTAGTGCTTCAGTTATTCTTAAGCATAATTCTATCATGCATGAGAGATATGTTGAACAATATTCTTTAGATGTTGATTTTAAAGAGGTTTTTGCAACTTTCTTTGATTCTAACCAAGTTGAGGAATTGGATTACCATGTGCATGATAATATTTTGTATCATATGGGCAAGCTATGTATTCCATGGGGTGAAAGAGTCAACATCATAAAGGGAGCTCATTCTTCTCTTATTACAGGCCACTTTGGTGTAGGCAAGACAATGGCTAATTTGCAAAGGTATTTCTATTGGCCTAAAATGGTTGAAAGTGTTTCAAGATATGTAAGAGGATGTTCTTTATGTGCTACAAGCAAGCCTAGAAATAGAAAGTTGGGTTTGTATACTCCACTTACGGTTCCTTCTTGTCCTTGGGAAAGAATTTCCATGGAATTTGTAGGAGGTCTACCTATGTCTAAAAGGAATCATGATTATCTTTATGTTGTGGTTGACCATTTCAGAAAAATCTGTATTTTGATGCCTTGTAAGAAGAAAGTTACCACCGAGAAAACGACACATATGTTCTTTCAACATGTTTTGGTACATTTTGGGTTTCCTAAATCCATTATTTAGGTTTGAGATTCTTGATTTATTGGGAACTTTTGGTCAATTTTATGGGCACTCATGGACACCAAGCTGAAAAATAGCACAACTTTTCATCCACAAACCGAAGGTCAAACATAAGTGGTTAATAGAACCGTAGTGCATATTCTTCATGGTTATTGCAAAAAACATCCTAATCTTTGGGATGAGCACCTAGACTACATTCAACATGCTTACGACCGGGCTAAGCACTCTTCAACTCAAACATCTACATTTGAAGCATGTTTTGGTTATATTCCCAAATATCCTTTAGATTTTATCTTTGGGAAAGACATTGTTATTGATGGTCAATATGACATTGATAGGGAAAAGAGGTTCATTGAAAAAAATCAATTGGTGCATCAAATGGTAAAAGAACAGTTGGAAAAGATCCAAGCCAAGTACAAGAAAATACATGACAAGCATCATATTGATCACAGTTTCCAAGTTGGAGATGAAGTTTGTCTTTACATTAGCAAAGAGAGGATTAAAGGAGAAGGTAAAAAAACGAAACCAATTAGATATGGACCTTTCAAGATTCTTTAAAAGATCAGTAGAAATTATTTCAAAATAGACATGTGTGTAGGTCTCGTCCTCACGATCCCAACAAAAATTGAATGGGTTCAAACAGACGTCATATGAGTGGGATATCACGTTCTATCCATTTTGCCAAACATGCAAAATTTTGCTGACTGTACAGTCCGTATGTTGGCATGTTTATAGGAAGATTGTTCTTGTCATTGATGGAAAGAATAAAAGGTGGAGAATAAGGCAAGAAATATCAGGAGGAAGAGATACAATGGCCATTGGATCACCGATCCAAAGGACCTTCAACCGAATACCCGACAACTGTTAGATCATTATAAGTGGAAGGACATGATAATCTAGAAGAGAAACACTAAAGATTGATCGAGCCATCGATCTAAGAACATGATTGATAGAAAAAAAAATCTTCACGTAAAATGTTGCAAGGAGGTTACTGTTCAGGGAATATCACTTTGGGAGAATTGGAAACTTGAAATTTGAATTACCCAAACCCTGAAATCCGAAATGAATAAGGACCATCAGATCTGGAGAAAATGCGATGATAATTAGATCAAGGAGAACCATGTTCGCAGACCACGTGTATAAGGACATGTGGTAGACCAAATTGGAGGACCACGTTAGCAAGGAAACATGGCGCAATCAGACAATTACAAGGGTCAAGTTGAATCAACATTTTAGGTATGTGCAAATCATGAATCAGAGTGACACGTGGCATCTACTCAGCTCGTGAAACATCATCAAGTGACGTAAGTAAGTTACATCACTCCGGGAGTTTTACTTCAGGACTTTTCCTTCGGGAGTTTTACTACCAGCACATGCCCAAAGTCTCGAAGTCCTGAATGCCAAAGTCCCGAAGTGGACACAAAACGTTCGATCTGAAGATCAGTTCGGGAGAATTCTCAACCGTCGATATACTAGAGTGGAAGGATGGTGTAAGTGGAAGTATTAACCAAAATCAAGTGGTATCCACCACTTATGACTTACTCAACAGGTCATCACTTTAGAGGAAAATAGAGCAACAATTAGCCTAAAGTCTCGAAGTGTTGAACACCTAAGACTTGAGGACTGAAGAAGATCTAGGCCGTCGATTTCTAGAAGGACGCATGGCAGAAAAATATATGCAATTCGGGGAAAGACACTCTGGGAGATAGTGAAGGAAGCGAAATTGAGATTTGAAATCCTTGAAGCTCGAAGAGTCGAAGGATCTGAGGACCATCAATTTGTAGGATGACACACGTCAACAGATCGTGAACTTCGAGTACGAAATACTCCGGAGGAAAGTAGAGAGTGAAAGCATCGAAGCCCCGAAGTGAATATCAACAATTGATCAAGAATGGTGCCAAGGGCCATCGATATGGTCTTGGTAGAAAGTGTGGAAGTCCCGAAGCAGACTAGATTCGTTGATTTGAGGAGGATACGTGGCAAGAATCTGTGGACTCCAACTAAAGGCATTATCGGAGAGCATGAAGGTTGATAATTGAAATCATTGAAGCTCGTAGTAGCGAAGCAGATATTGACCGTTGATCAATAAAAGGGACACATGTCAATGGATTGTAAACTCAGGAGATTAACGTATGGAGGAAAGCAAGGTTTGAGAGTTTAAACTCCTGAATCCCAGATCACAAAATAATCCATAGTCATTGATTTGGAAGGGAGCTATGTGTCAACAGATTGTGGAGATTTGGGATCATGTGTTGAAGCAGGAAAGAAGGAAGATAATAGCCGTCGATCGAGAGGCATCTCCAAGGGATTGGAGATCAATGGTCATTCTCAATTGCGGGGTTAGAACATGCCCGGGTATTAATTTTTCTTGAGCGGGCCACAATCAAAACCACGGTATGGCCAAAGGAATACGTGGAGCTCTGTAGTGAATTGCGGGGTGAAAAGAGGGTTTCCCTCAAACCTCCTTTGGTTGCACCTATAATCACGAGTTCACGTGATATCATCGCCCAAGTTCACATCACAGGAAGATAGGGGAAGGAGGTAGTGCTTCTAGGCTCCACATCGGAGGTTAGGCATTAAAAAGTCAAAAATCCTCTGCGTGTATAATCTAACGATGTTGATCAAACATAATTTGATTGAAGGGTTCTTGCTTCACTTCTTGGTTTCTTTATCAGTTATGATTCAGTTACACTAATTGAATCATTGTTTTGGGGCATGTGAATCATGGTTCTTGAGCATTTTTTATTCCCGACCTGGGCATTGGAGATTTGTAGTGTAACGGATGATGAGGGCATGAATAAAAAAAAATATGTCGTGACAGAGGAAGGTTGTTGTTTCTTTGTAAATAAATTTGGATAGTTATTCATGGATGTAGAAGGAAGCTAAGCATATTTGTGAAAGTGCATAAGGGAGGAATAGCACATAGCACGAACATGGCACACAAAGCATAAAATGAAGAAGAACATAAATCTCAAGAAGATATGAGTAGGAAGACATTGATGTAGGTAGAGAAGAGCAGTGTAGCAGAACAATGATGACACTGGTAAGCCATTGATAAATATTGTATCACTATAATAAATTTCAGCAAGCAAAGATTTATATCTCAGGGTGGTAGGGCGGTGCTAGGGAGGACTGTTGTCCTCAAAGTTTCAAGTGGGTTCTCGAACACAAGGATTTATAGCTTCAATCTGGTTGCAGCCAGAAAAACTAGTGTGGTAGGGTGGTGCAAGGGAGAACTATTGTTATCTGTTATACAGGTTGGTGCATGTGTGATTGGAAGTTGGTGCTTCTATCTAGTTGGTATTGGAACACTCAGGGATTTGGTGCTCCCAACAAGTTGCATCTTGTAAAACAAAGGTGGTAGCCTCACAAAGAGTTGGTGCTCATAAGAATGATAATGTACAGAAAAAAAAAAGACTACTTACCATATTAAAAAGAAGAGGGTTTCTCCCTTTATGGGTTTCCTCAGGAATATCTATCTTTGTATACTTCATGTGTGTGATTGATGTTGAATACTCTATTGCTTACTTCCTTGAATTATTGTGATCATCATTGAGTGTTCTGTAATGAGCTTAAAATGGGTATAACTGTTTAAGCAGAGTAACAACTGATTCACCCCCCCTGCTCTCAGTTGTCTAACAATTGGTATCAGAGATGGTTCCTTTTATCTAAGGGTAGATCCTAGAGCTTAAACATGACTATCCATGAAGGAAATTCAACCAATAAGGCCCCCTGTTCAATGGAACAAACTTTTCCTTCTGGAAAGTTAGGATGAGAACCTACATAATGGATTTAGGTGCAGATGCTTGGGATGTGGTAGAGACTGGTTATGTAAAGCCAGTTGTACTATCTTCTAAGGATGACAAGGTAGAATTCAGCTTCAACGATGAGGCTATGAATGCTATTTTGAGTGGTCTTGCAGAAGAATAATTTGTAGAAGTTATGCACTTAGAACCTGCCAAAGAAATGTGGGACAAACTCATTACCAGTTATGAAGGTAATGAGAAGGTAAAGGATGCCAAGCTTCAAACCTACAGATTACAGTTTGAACAGATAAAGATGAAAGAGGATGAAACTTTTTGGAAGTAATTTCTAAGAATTGAATAACTAGTAAATGCAATGAAAGGAATTGGTGAAAAAATTGAGGAAGACTCTTTAGTTCAGAAGATTTTAAGATCTCTCCCTGATAAATTTAATCCAAAAGTTTTTACAATAGAAGAACTGAATGATATTAAAATTTTTCCTGTTGACCAACTCCTAGGAACTATGACTTCTTATGAAATGAGGATAGGTAAATATATACCCACCTCTAGAGAGACATCATTTAAAGAAGATAAGAATGAGGATTCTGAGCCTGATGAAATTGAAGAAAAGTTCGTGAGAAGACTAAATAAAGGATCAAGCAAGTACCAAGGAAATTTTTCATTCAAATGTTTTAACTGTGGAAAGATAGGTCACTTTTCATTTAATTGTCCACACAATAAGAAGTACCAAAACTCTGAAGGTGAAGAGAAGTACAAATCCAATAGATTTGGTAAAAAGAAAAGTTTATGTGGAAATAATGATGACTCTTCAGGAGACACAGATAGTGATTCTTCTTGTGAAGATAAGGTTAATGACTTTATGCTTATGGAAAAAGAGGATTATGATTATAAAAGCAAAGGAAGTCATGTTAATTATGAAGAAGATGTGGTTGACTTGGAAGGAAAACTGATCAGTTCCCTAGAAGAAATTGCTAGACTAAGATTTACAAAGAAAAAACAAAAATAATTGATGATACAGGTCAAGAAAGACAGTAAAAAACCTAATGAAGACTTTTCCCTGCTAAAAGTGGAATTAGAAGAGGCAAAGAAAATAGAGGAAATTCTAAAACAACAATTATCAGAGAAGAAGGAAAGATGTGAATTCTTGGAAGAAGAGGTAGTAAAAACCAGAAAAGAGATGGAGAAGTTTAAAGCATTGTATCTCAAAAACGTCCAAGCATTAAAGCCTAAGCATAACTAAACGACATTCTAATCAAACAAAGATCTCCTTTGTTGAAGAATGGTTTAGGCTATGTAAGTGGTTCAAGCAACAAACAACCAGAAAGAAAAGATCTAATAAAGATGATCAATTTCCAATTCAATAGACAATCAAACCATGTGAGTACTCTTCCACCCAAATCTAATAAAGATAATATGATCCCTAATAAAAAAACAAAAATATGAGAAGATGGAGCAAAAAAAGCCAAGAAGAAGGCCATCCTTCAGGTACCAAAATTTCTTCCATGGTTTCTTTTTTTACTTCTTTAATTTTGGCCATAAGATTGCAAATTGTCAAATTAAGTTTAGATACATGCAATTAAAGAGATCAAGAAATAAACAATATTTGGAACATAGAACTATACAACCAATGAGTAGACAAAGTTGCACCAATCACTTTGACCTATTGAACAATGAGATTGAATTCCATAATTGTCATAACTTTGGCCACAAAGATACAAACTGCCATCTGAATAATTACAAAGTAGATCCTAGGATAAAAACCTTAGTTAGAAATGCCAGGACATGGAAAAAGAAATATAGTGAAAAATGTGGTATAGTACTTTCAGCTCAAAAACAAAAATACCCCTAGTATGTAGACAATGGATGTTCCAAGCACATGACTGGAGACAAGGATAAGTTTCTGTCTATAAGTAAAATAAAAATAGGAAATGTGACCTTTGGAAATGATTAACCAAGAAAAATCAAGGGTAAAGGGATGGTGAGTTTGAATAATGGAAAAGGAAAAGCCCAAGATGTTCTGCTTGTAGATGGAATGAAACAAAACTTGATCAATGTAAATCAAATGTGTGACAGAGGATGTGAAGTGGTGTTCAATTCCAAATATTGTAAAATAAAGTCTGTAAAATCAGGAAAAGTGGTAGCTAAAGGCATAAGGACAGATAATAATGTATATGTGCTAAAAGAAGATAGAGAAGAGTGTCATCTAAGAAAACATGATGAAAATTGGTTATGGCAATGGATACTTGGACATATAAACTTTTACCACTTAATCAAGATAACAAAATATTGCGGAAGTAAAATATCTTCCAATAATATCAAAGCCACAAGATTTTGTGTGTAAACCCTGCCAGGTAGGAAAGCTAACTAGGACAAGTTTAAATCCAAGAGATCTACTTCAACAAATAAACCACTCCAATTAGTTCATATGGATCTATGTGGACCATCAAGATAGGAACAAATTGAGAAAAACAATACTTGGGAGATGGTTCCTAGACCTGAAGGTAAAAATGTCATAGGTTCCAAATGGGTCTTTAAGAATAAATTGAATGAGCAGAGACAAGTTGTCAGGAACAAAGAAATATTGGTATGTAAGGGCTATGCACAGATTGAAGTAAAATATTTTGATGAAACCTTTGCACCAATGGCAAGATTGGAAGCCATCAAAATGTTTCTTTCCTATGCATGCCATAAGAAGTTTAAATTCTATCAAATGGATTTCAAGTCAGATTTTCTAAATAGAGATCTAAAATAAGAAGTCTATATGGAACAACCAGAAGGTTTCCAACTATCAGATAACCCTGACTTTGTCTGCAAGATGAATAAATCCTTATATGGGTTTAAACAAGATCCTCCTTCCCGGTATTACAGACTGGATAAGTATCTTCTAGACAAAGGGTTCAACAAAGGAACAATTGACTGCAACCTATATATCAAAACAGAGGACAATGTGTTTCTCATTGTGTTGGTCTATGTAGATGACATCATCTTCAAAAGTAATAATTCTTCATTGGTACAATGGCTTGTTTCTACCATGCAGTCTGAATTTGAAATGTCTATGATAGGGGAACTGCCATTTTTTCTTGGTTTGCGAATTACTCAGAGGTCTGAAGGAATAGTTCTTTCTCGGGAGAAATATCTAAGAGAAATGTTGAAAAGGTTTCAAATGGAATATTATACACCTATTAGTACACCTATGGTGGTTGGTTGCAAGATCAGTAAAGATGATATTTCACTTGATTTTGATCAAAGAACATATCGATCAATGATAGGCAGTCTTCTGTACATCACAACATCTTGTTCTGATATAGTGCAAGTTGTTGGAATGGAGATTCGTTATCAGTCTGCTCCTAAAAAAATTCATTTAGCAGCTATCAATAGGATATTCAAATATTTGAAGGGTACAATGACTTATGGTATTTGGTATCCTAGAAATCAGAATTTTCAATTAACTACATATTTAGATGTTGATTGGGAAAATTGTTTGGATGAGACAAAGAGCACCAGTGGAGGTGCATTCTTCTTAGGTTATTCGTTAGTAACCTGTATTAGTAACAAGAAGGGATATATTTCATTATCAACTATAGAGGCAGAGTACATTGCTTCTGCTACTTGCTGCACTCAGATTTTATGGATGATACAAACTCTTGCAGATTTGAAGGTAACTTATACTGATCCAATTCCACTTCACTGTGATAACACTAGTGCCATTGGTGTCTCCAAGAATCCCGTTATTCATTCAAAGACTAAGCATATACCGATAAAATATCATTTTCTCAAAGAATAGGTTACAAACAGAGTTATTCAACTGCATTATATTCCAACCACAAAACAAATTTCAGACATATTTACTAAACCCCTAGCCATGACACCATTTGAATATCTCCGTCATAAGTTGGGCATCATCCCTTCTCTCACCTAAGAGATACCATCATGTTAGGGGGAGTATGTGTTGGTTGAATATATGATACCTCCGAAAAGTAATGCAACAACTCAGGGGCAACATGTTTTCTTTCACATTGATGTCAAAGGGGGAGAAAACGTGTTGTCTGGATGCTATAGTTGGAGGTCTAAGAAGAATAGTGAAACCTTTTAGGGTTGCCATCAATGACAAAGGGGGAGATTGTTGGCATGTTTATAGGAAGATTGTGCTTGTCATCGATGGCAAGAACAAAAGGCGGAGCAAAAGCCAAGAAATCTCAAGAGGAAGGGCTATAGTGGACGTTGGATCACCAATCCAAAGGACCTTCAACCGAATACCTGACAACCATTGGATCATTCTAAGTGGAAGGAGAGGATAAGCTAGAAGAGAAACACCAAATATTGATTTAGCCATTGATCTAATAACATGATCAACGAACAAAATTTGGCTAACATCCAAAGTTGCGAGGAGGCTACTGTTTGGGTAATCTCACTTCGGGAGGATTGGCAACTTGAAAGTCGAATTACCTGAAGCTTAAAATGTGAAATGAATAAGGACCATTGGATCTAGAGAAAATGAAATGACCATTAGATCATGGAGAACCACGTTAGAATACAAAGTCTACAAGGACATGTGGTAGACCAAGTTTCCAGACCATGTCAGCAAGGACACATGGTGCAATCAGACAATGACAAGTGTCAAGTTGAATTGAAATCATTTTGGGAGAGTCTGAAGGTTGAGAATTGAAATCGTTGAAGCCCGGAGTAGCGAAGAAGATCTCGACCATTGATTGAGAAAAGGGACACGTGTCAGTGGATTGTCAAGTCTCAAATATTGACGTATGAAGGAAAGAAGGGTTTGAGAGCTGAAAATCCCAAAGCCCGGATCATTGAAATAAGTCGTAGTTGTTGATTTGGAAAGGAGCTATGTGTCAACTGATCTTGGAGATCTGGGATCGCGAGTGGAAGGAGGAAAGAAGGTAGATAACAATCGTTGATTGAGAGGCATCGCCAAGGGATTGGAGATAAATGGTCGTTCTCAATTGTAGGGTCATAACATCCTCAGGTATTAAGTTTTCTTGAGTGTTCCGCAATCAAAACCATGGAATCGCCAAAGGCATACATGGAGCTCTGTAGTGAATTGCAGGGAGAAAAGCAGGTTTCCATCAAACCGCCTTTCGTTGTGCCCGCAATCCTATGGTCATGTGATATCATCTCCCAAGGTCACATCATTGGAAGATAGGGGAAGGAGATAGCACTGCTAGGATCTATATCGGAGGTTACATGTTGAAAAGTAAAAAAAAATCTGTGTGTATAATCCAACGACGCTGATCAAATAGAATCCGAACGAAGGGTTGCTATTTAACTTCATGGTTTCTTGATCAGTTATGATTCAGTTACACTAACTGAATCATTGTTTTGGGGCATTTGAATCATGGTTCTTGAGAGTTTTTTATCCCCAACTTGGGTATTGGAGATTTGGAGTGTAATGGATGATGAGGGCATGAATAAAAAAAAAGATGTTGTGATAGAGGAAGGTTGTTGTTTCTTTGTAAAGCAAGTTGGATAGTTATTCATGGAGGCATAACGCATATAATGGACATGGTGCACAGAGCATAAAACACAGAAGAATAGAAAGTGCAAGAAGATGAAAGCAGGAAGACACTGATGTAGGCAGAGTAGAGAAGTGTAGCAGAACATTGATGAGACTCATAATCCATTGATAAATATTGTATCACTACAATCAATTTCAGCAAGAAAATATTTATATCTCATGGTGGTAGGGTGGTTCTAGGGAGGACTGTTGTCCTCATAGTTTCAAGTGGGTGCTTGAACACAAGGACTTGTAGCTTCCATCTGGTTGCAACCAGAAAAACCAGGGTGGTAGGGTGGTGCAAGGGAGAACCATTTTTCTCTTGTATACAAGTTGGTGCCTATGTGATTGGAAGTTGGTGCTTCCATCCAGTTGGTGCTGGAACACTTAGGTAGTTGGTGCTTCCTTCTATTTTGTGCTAGAGAAACTAGGGAGTTTGTGCTCCCAACAACTTGCAGCTTGTAAAACAGAGGTGGTATCCTCACAAAGATTTGGTGCTCATAATAATGATAATGTACAAAAAATAAAGACTGCTTATCATATTACGAAGAAGAGGTTTTCTCCCTTTATGGGTTTCCTGAGGAATATCTGTCTCTGTATACTTCATGTGTGTGATTGATGTTGAATACTCTATTGCTTAGTTCCTTGAATTATTATGATCATCATTGAGTGTTCTGTAATGAGTTGAAAATGGGTATAATTGTTTAAGAACAATAACAACTGATTCAACCCCCCCTCTCAATTATCTAACATCGTATAGTGTTGACGTGGCATGTTGGTAGGGATGAACTGGTAGGGTGATGTGGAATACTAATTGTGTAGAGATACTGACATGGCAGGTGGTCGTACTGCTAATGTGGTATGACCGTACCAAAGATGTGGAAGGTGAGCGTACTAGACATGTGACATGGGTGATGTGGCATAGGCTGACGTGGAAGCTGAGGCAAACTTATCACTTGATGACATGTGTCAGTTGTTGATCTGGAAATGGTTACATGGAAGATAGTGGACTAGAAGAATGGTGCCACATGGCCTAGATGTGCGCTACCACTTGGCACCCCTTCATAGTGTAAAATTTTGGAATGTGCTCATGGGGTTTGGAACCCATGACCTCTAGGGACATTAATGACTTGGAAGGGTCAGGATACCAGTGTGCCCTCATGGTGTTTCTTACCCATATACGCCATACATTATATTAAACTTTTTATTGCGGTTTAGTTGGTGCGGGGTTCGGACTAGGGATTATCCCTAGCCCCCAATTGTATGTTGGTGCTACCATATGACCCATTTCACACTCAATGTTGGCACGGGGTTGCAAAACACTCCACAATAACAGCTCGACACTTGGTACCATAACCAACGGTCCTCTGCCCATGTGCCAAGAGAAATGTCAACACCACATGAAATTATAGAATGGGTCTCATTTAGGCATTGGGTTGTGGCCACATGATGCGACAAACACCTCTGCCCTTTGGGGCGCTAATCATGCTAATAGTGTGAAAGAATGCCCAATTTTGCAGGAAGGCATGTGTGCTAGTTTTTTGGCACGATAAACACCTAGAAGCCAAGTTTAGTCAGTCTAGGTGCATTGTGGTGAGCATAGACAACAAAGAATTGGGAGAAACTTCTAGGGAGTGATTCCAACTCAGTTTTTGGCCAAACCAGGTGCAGGAAGAGCCCAACTAGGGATTTTTGGACATTCTAGAGCCACTGAGGCCATCCATTTCTCATTTTGAGTATTGTAAAGAATTCATTTTGACACTTTGAGAATTAATGAAAAATATCCATTGGAAGTTGGACCAAGAGATGTAACCCAAGAGAGGGGTGAACTACTTTATAATTTTTTTGTGTTAATGTGTGTATTATGATGGATGTTTATGACTATTTATATTGACCACGATTAAGTAAAAACTCATTAATCTTTATTTGTTTGTAACTTGATCCTATTACCCAAGCACATACTATTTCACTTGCAATTTTAAAAAGATTCAAGCCTTTACATTTCCATATCATGCTATCTCATATCCTAGATGTCATAATTGTAGTTGAATATATGCTACTAAAAGTGGAAAAATTGAAGTATGTAGATCATGATGTAAAGGACACAACAAATTTTCCTAACCTTAAGCGAGAAATATATTCAGAGAACAAGGAGGACGTAGGATCCTCAGGAAATTTGATTTTGGATCCCACCCAATGGATCATAGGATTATATAATTTGGGTATTATGAATTTTTTGGAAATATCGCATTTCGAGCACGGTAAGGACGTGAGAAACTGTGTGAAACAATTGTTGGCAAGGGTACATGGAGGTATCCTGTGGATGGACAGGCCGGTCTATATTGATGTAGACCTCATAGAAAAAATCATAGGGTTGCTAACTAGCAATGTAAACCTAGAGAATTACTTGGAGAATAAAGCAAGAGACAAGGAGATTGCAGAAGAGGTTAAATCACAATTCAGGACAGACAGAGGAAATAGGGGCACAGTGATAACAAAAATTAACGATCCTATGACAATGTTTGCCACAAATATTATGGACTAAAAAATCGTGAGGAAGAGGCACCAAAAAGAGTCATAGTAGTAGCTACGCAGTGCACAAAGGGTACAGTATTAAGCTGGGCACCCTATTTATTGAACCATTTTTTTATAGACTGCAGGGATGCACAAGATAATGGGAAAAAATTCCATTACTCTAGGCTATTGATATTGGTGGAATTGGTAGGTTGTAAAGAACCCAAATTCGCATCCTTTCTGGACAGAAGAGGGAAATTTCATGCAACATGGTATACAACCTTATGGCAGAAAAACGAGACAAAGGACAAACATGTGAACAACACAATGTTTGTAATGTTCATAGAATATATGCAACAGAAGACAACTAATGTGTGGAGAATCTCAATTGAAGTAGTAAATGGAAACAAAGGAATTGCTAACTTTAAGGCTTCAAGAAACCACATGTGGATTCAGGCCATAAGAGATCCAAAGAAGAAGTGCCTAGAAATGAGGTACTACACAATGTGGGAGGAGGTAGAATGGATAGTGAAAGACTAGCATGTAAGGTGGAAATTTACAATAACACAGAAGAAAGGGATAAAACCTAAGGAAAAACTAGAAGCATTTCCATCAAGGAAGACAGGAAATCCATCATACAATACAAGGAAGGTTGCAGAGCGCAGTCAAACCTCAAGGAGTAGTGCAACAGTCAAGAAGAAAAGGAATAAATACATCGTTTCAATGGAAAATGTGAAAGGAGATTGACAACAGGTAAACAAAGATAGATCTCATAAAAAAGAGGTACAAGATGATGAAACAAAAATTAAGAAAAATGAGGCCCATACCTCAACCCCAATGAAGAATAGGAATAGAACACAAGAGGGAGAAATAAGGAAGAAAATGAAGTACCAAAATAATCCCCCAGTACTCACTATCACAAAATATGATGCATAATTCGTCCCAGATAAATTCCAATATAGAGGAGAGAATGTAGTACTTGCAGCAAAAGCACAACGAGAGGAAATTGTGGAGAATTTAGTATACATGAATGAAATTTGATAGAGGTTGTATATAAGTACAATGCAGTAGAAAGAAAAAGCACAGGAAGCACCAGTACAAAAAAAGAAGGACGCGACAATACAAAAAGTAGTAAAGGGAAGTGAGAGGTATAAGGTCATAAAAGAAATGTTGGAAGTAGATGAGAACACAAAGCAGAAACAGGTGAAGAACATATAACATCTAGAGTTGGTTCTAGAACACATACCCATAAAGGTGTTATATGGGTTACATGCCAGTGTGATTCAGGAGGTCCAGTCTAGAGCTTGGGTGGATGCCACCAACCTAGAGATCGACAAGAAGGTTAAGGATATATTACAGGTAAATTGTGAGAAAATAACACTAAAGAAGGACGAGGAGAAATAATGAGTAGACAAAGTAGAGAAGAAACTCACATAAGTGTACAAAAACATACCAGACTACGCGCAGGAAGTGGAGGTCACAACAGAACAAAAGATACAAAATATTACACGGACAATGGAGAGATATAAGCATGAGATAGCAGAGTTAATAAAAAATGGACTCCAAGTACACCCCCAGAAATCAGGGAAATCAAAAAGTAGGAGGATACTGCGAACATAGATATCATAGCGCAGGAAGTAAAATAAGTTGCAGAATTAAATGATAGGATTGTGGACATTTGGACCAGCCTAGAAGAAGATGAGAGGATACATCAACTGGATCAAGACAGGATAAGGTGACCAAAAAAGTATAGGATTTAAAATAGAGGCATAAAGGAATGGCCATCCTAGAAAGGATGAAGAGTGTTTAGGAAATGAAGAACCTCCAAGAACATTTGAAGACAGTAAAAGGAGACAAACAAGCAAGGTTGGATCAATTAGAGCCATTGCGGCAAGAGGCTTAAAGAATGATAGAAGAAATGCAAATAGAGAAAGTAAGACTAGCAGAAGCACATGCAGAGAGCAGGGAAGTGATGAAAGATCACATGACAATGCGGGATGTGGAGATACTGGCAGAAAAGAGTGCGCAGGAAAAGGAGAAAGTAATAAATTTGGAAAAGAAGTTTCAGGCACTGGAGGTAGCATTGCAACAAATGAATTAAGTATAAGTGGATCAAAATGAGCCACATGTTAGTTTTGGGGGCCTGTTAGAGAAGGAATTTTGGGAGTAAGCTCAGTAAGAGAGGTAGAATGGACCAAAGGAACAACGTGCGCCAGAAAAGAAGAAAGATAAAGTGTGACAAATGAAAAAGGAAGAAGTGCATCGAGAAATAAGGAAGTCAAAGAAAGAATGAAGACCAACCGCATGAAAGGTAGTTGGAATGTGGGCAAGTGGATTCGACTTAGGGTCAGGGTTTTTGTCAATGTAATGGTTTTTACCCAATTTTTTAGTATAAATATAATGTATGAGGTAGATAGGAGATATCATATATTGGCATGGGACACCCTAGAACTTGTGCGCTACGAGTCTATTTTGGAGAGTCCTTTTGGAGTCTAAGGTTTTGGTATTGTTGAAGAGATGAGAATATCAGATGGATTCAATGTTGATATGTAACTGACGGTCAGGTCACAAGATGTGGATCTTGGTGTGACATTGGTCATCATCACATGCAGTATTTGGATGTAATGCGCAAAATGCTATTTTGATGAAGAATAAAGAATAAAGCATAATATCTTTGTGGACATATCTGAGGGGGGTGAACCATAGTAAAAATGGTTTATTTATGTGTGATGTGTTCTTTTATATGATTTATAATGAATAAATGGTTAGATGAATGCATCTGTTAGGGTTTATTTACATTTCACACTAGTATAATAATGCATAATGTATGTCATTGAATGGATAAAGTAGAAGATATGAATAATATTATGATAATTCATGTTAAAGTAGAACAACATTAAAAAGAACATCCCCAATCCCTTCCATGATTGTAGACACTTGCATCTTGTAGTCCCCCATAAACCATCTCAGGTGAGACTATGTTGTGCACTCTGTGCATGATGTACCCTTCTGATTTACCAAAAGGGACAATGGTGAAAAGGGTTTTGTTGGAGAACTATGGTGGAACCTGGTTCAACCCATAAATCCAACATCTCGTCATCATTTTTTCGTCACAATGTTCATAGGATTACATTTAAACAAAAAAATACAATATTGCGGATCATCTTAGATCCATGATCCTTTCTACAAAGCTTTAACTAATTTCCAAAAACATAAATTTCAAAATAAATCCAATCAATTACGAGGAAGTATCATCTTCTCAACCATGTTGTGACTTCTCTAAGCTTCAAGGATTTCCACTTTGACTTGGGGTCATTTTCCTCTTGCATAAAACTCCCAGTGTTAAAAAAATTCATGATCTCTTGATTATGTATTTATGTTGTTTCTTCTGTCTTCACTCCTTGGTCTTTCTTTTCCTCATGCATCACTGAGCTTCTCCAATGCTCAGTTAATGAGATGCAACAAAGCCTCTACAGTAATAAGCATGTTTCACCCTGCTACACAATACCTCACTAAGCTTCCCTCCTAAGCTCAGTCTTTTTGTATTCTCCTAGTTCTCTCTTCTGGAACCTCTTCGTAGCACTCCTTGATCCAAGTTGGAACCTTACTACTTGTTAATGCTTAAAATCTCAACGATGAATATTGCTCACAAATTCTTTCCAAGCTCTATTATTTATTTATAATAATAATAATAAACTAGTAGGTGGGACCCCCTTGTACACTAGTGGCGCTATGATGGATGTGTTCCGCTTATATTTTTGTTTGTTGTTTTAATGATGCCAATACAATCTTCTACGGTTGATGATTCAATTCATAGTTTTATTCATCATGGCGACATAAGATGGTTGGTTGAATGTGTTATTGCTATATGGATTTCATGGTCACTCGCAACTTATGGCAGTACTATGGATAAAAGGATTATTTTTTACAGGTGTTATGTTTAAGCATTAGACATTGATTGATTATTTTATATATGATTTTATGCTAAAGGATGATATGGGATCTTAAAAAGAAAAAAAGACTATGAACAAGCCCTAAGTTTATATGAGATTGACACAAAAGAAGGTGTATAGACCTTGCTGCTAGACTTATGCGCTTTGATTAAAGGATTATGTGTGAGGCATATATGGTAAAGTTATAGCATATGGTTGTTGTTAAAATTTTTGACATGACTTGGGGTGGCGCACCATGTAATAGATATTTGTTTGAATTAATGGTTTATGTTCTGGTGGATGGGCTGGCTTGTACGTTGAATTCAAGAGGGATGGGAAAGGAATAGGCATGCATTTACTGCACATCACTCAAACAACCCTCGAGCCCATCAACCTAGCCATACTTGCATTTTTTTTTCGGCTCTGGTGGTTGGTGATGCTCCATGATTTATGGTTGTGAAAGGAAAATACAGTCCAACTCTCTCCCTCAAGTAATATTTTTAGGTATGGTTCCTTTATTTTCCATCCATGATGGTTCCTCTGTGTCATGAATTCATTTTTGGATCATAATTGCATGAGGTCTGTGTTTTTCTTAAGTTCTTCGACTATGTATCAATGTTGTGCTTATGGTTTCTTCTGTGAATACTCTAGACTGTTGGTGTTTTAAAGAAAATAAATGGATTTTCCTGTTGTGTGTAGCTTGTGCATTGGTTTATTGGTTAAAACATGTTCGGTCAACTTGGGGTTTTGGTCTGGTTCTCTATGGAAAATTATAATTATGGTGTAGCAAGCTCTGAGTTTTGGTGTGTGGGTTTTACAATCAGTATTGGTGTTAAGTTCTTGTCACTCCTTTCATATCGATGGTTGTTATGTTTCATTCCTCTGGGTTGCAATGAATATTGTTAAGAGTTGCACTTTCCTTGCTTTATTTTGGCCGAGCATGAGTTGTCTTTTGTCATGGAATTTCCTTCAGTATCACTGTGGTTGGAAAGAATTGAACAGTCGGGTCTTGGGAATCATTCAAAATTTTAAATGGAAGTTTGTTATGTTTTGGTTGGTCACAGTGTGTTTGGACATTCTCTTCACAGTATTTTAAGAGTTCACTTCCTCTCGTCTCCGTTGGAGGTGGATGACTGCTATGTTTGGTAGCCCTCATTGTCAATATTTTTAAAGGTTATGTGTCTGTGGTGAATTTGGAAATGGCACAAGCTCTTTGTTTCTTCAAAGACTATTCCTTGATTATATGTTGTTACTTCTCTGTGATAAAAAAATTTAAAAAAAGGGGCACAGACTATCTGTGTTTTCAAGGACTATTTATTTATTGAGCCATATCTTGTCACCCCTCTGTAATAAATTTTTTAAAGGACACGAGTTATCTGCATCCCTGAGGAATTTTTCATTTATTCAAGCTATTTTCTCTTACCTCCATTGTTGTGTTAAACCTTGAACATGATCTTGGTCTCATCAATTTTTAAAAGACACTCGTGTGTGCTTGGTTTTGTTTCTCCTTGGGAACTATTTGGCTCTGTCTTTTGTTGGGCATTTATTCTAAAGGAAGTATGTACATGTTCAATTTTCAAGAATCTCAGGCTCAGCGTTGCATGTTATTGATTAAATTCTATTTTCGAATCAAGACTTGGGTTGATTATATATATAAATGTTTGCATGTGATTGAATCAGGGCCCGATTATGAGTTTTAATGAAAATAGATTATGTCAAACAGTGTTGGAAAGTCAATAGTTGGAGGTTAATACTGGGCCTATTCTTATTTGAGTTTAAGAAATAAATATGGGATGTGGATGGCTGGAATCACTGTGCATATTTTATTTTTTTTAAAAGGAAAATGGGTTAGCATTGGAACATGAAAGATTGTGGCTCAAAGGGTTATAATTATGGAATTGGCAATGATGTAATTATGATGTTGCATAGATATTGTATAGATGTGAAGGCTTCTATAATTGAAGTATTATGGGCATATGACTTGTCTTTTATTTGAAGCCAGCAAGCATTTTGCCTGTAAATAAGGGATAGTTAAATGGTTTTGTTTTTAAAGTGGATGCTTATTGGATTATGGGGTCTTAACAGAGTTATGGTTGTTGTTTGATTTGATTTATTTTTTATGAACAATATATGTATTATTCCCTCTCATACTATCACTTTTTCTCTCATTATACCCCCCTCATGATGCCAATTTCATTTTTACATGCCATATTCCATAAAATAAATTAAAAACTCTATATCGCAGTGGTAAAAGATATGACACAGAAATAGGTGGCAACTGATATTTTTGGTATTGATTGCACAATTACTTATTTAATGAATTTTTAAGAAGTACGCATTTTTTTATCCCCTGTCATGCTACCACTTTTTCGTTCATCACAATCCCTCCAGATGTCCCATGAACCCTATTCCAGCTCCTTCTCACTTGGAAATTATTAACTAATTTATTATGGATTGATTTGCATGGGTCTTATGTTAATTTCTGAGCCAAACTTTGTTTCATATAAACATAATGTTATGTATGGTATGTTAAGGGATAGTTACTAATGAATTGTTGCATACAAGATGAGTTTGTTTAGCAAGGGATGCCATGGCCAAAATAATAGAGGAAGAGGTAACTGGAACAAAGGGCCTAGAAGACCTAGATTCTCAATTCATTTTCATGTTGACCCCTAGGATTTGAACCAATTTTTTCAATCTGGGTTCTTCAATTGTATTGGGAAAGGTATAGTTCAAACCCAACTAGAGAGACCTCCCTTCCACCCTCAAAATATCCCTAGTATTCTTGTACCCCCTCATGTATCCATGCAACCAGAAGTTCCTGAAAATGATGGATGACATGAGATTGTCAATTCGGTAGTCTCTCACCATCGTGGCTGACCCAATTTGTCATTACGCCCTCCACCACCTATAAATCCTAATGTTCAAATTGCCCCTATGAATTCACTTGTTCAATCCTCTCACGCTAGAAAATGGCTTAAAATCAATGTCCCCCATGTGAAAGATAAAGGTAAAGGTGCTACTTCCCCTTCCTCTCCTTCAAGTGACTCTTCAAAATCGATGTCCTCTCATATGTATCTGAAGGATGATTGTTCCCATGTTATTAGTGATATTAAACCTCAAGGTTCAAATGAACCAAAGGCTACTTCTGGTAACTCCAAAGGGGAAAACAGTGGTAGAAGAAAGATTGCCTCTCAAAGTGGCAAATATGGATTTTAATTTATGTGTTTATGATTGAGTTGTTGAAGAGAATGGTCTGCATAAATTTTTGGACATCAAGCTAATTTTTGGGATAATGTGGTTATTTAGATATTTTGGATATGATTTGAATTATTTCTGATATTTAATATTCAAATTTTGGAAATATTTATGGGATCTACAAGGCAGTATGTGTTTAAATGATTATCTAATTGTGATTATTTTTGTAAATAATAAAAGAAGGGAGTCACAAGGGGTCCCACCTACTTAGTTATTATTAAATAAAGACACCTAATGATCTAAAAATGAAGAAGACTTGAAAATGTTGAAATTATTGCAATGTAAATGTTATGTGTTTTAAAGAAAATGGATCAATTTTGCAACACATAAATTAAGGGATTACTCATGCAAAATACACATAGACAGTAGCATAATCAATGAACATAAGCACATAAAACACAACAATTGATAAAGGAGTTCACCCCTCTCTTGGGCTACATCT
>SNQJ01S0000456.1:74362-88623 GCA_010110895.2 Picea sitchensis
ACATAAGCACATAAAACACAACAATTGATAAAGGAGTTCACCCCTCTCTTGGGCTACATCTCCTGGTCCAGCTTCCAATGGATCATTATTATTAATTGCTCAAAGTGCTCAAAAACATGCCTTACAATGCTCAAACTGACCAATCGACTCCTCCAATGGCTTCAGAGCATCAAAAAACCCCTAGCTGGGCTTTTTCGACACCTCAATCGGTCGAAAAATGAAGAAGTTAGGCCTCCTGGAAGTTCCCCCTTCAAGCTTGTTGTCTCTGCATCTACAAAACACACCCTTGTTAAATGAACCTGGCACACACGCAATATATAGCATGAAAACCCAGCACCGGGTGCAAATTGTAGGACAGTTATCGGCGCACTAGCCCCTAACCACCTAGCACCTGGGCATGTGGAGGTCATATGACCTTGCGTATTGGAAAAAGGGCTAAACCGTTACAACTGTTTTGAAACCACCCGTGCACCTTTCCGTGTAGCCAAGGGTCATATAACACATACAATAGAACCAGGGCTTATACATAAATTCCATGCCATTCCACGGAGGTCGGGGCTGGATCCGTTACAACAGAACTCTCGTGCGGTATATACATATAGGGTCACATGTATTAATGATATGACCGCGGGTCGGGGCTAAGCCCCGACCCGACCCCCCGCCAACGGTCACATAAACCAAATTCAAATAATTAAAAACCCGCATATATTACAAGGCATAAACTGTAGTCTGTTGGTCAAACAGACTTTGTGAAGGCTCTTATGCGGTGGGGAGGTTCGGGGGTCGAACCCCACGGACTCCAATACATTTTAACAAACAAAACAATCAACCAATACCGAGGTGCCACGTGGCAGCCCGGTATTGGGCCACGTGGCACCCAATCATTTGACCAAACAATGCCACGTGTCGCCTCCCAATTCGACCAAATGTCAGCCATTAAATGATTTCCATGTCACCTCTGCCATGTCAACGTACGGTCGTACGGACTTGCCACGTCAGCCTGTACGGACTGTACAGTCAGCGTCCTTTTGACTGTTTGACTTTATGAACATATTGCAATATCTCTCTCTCCCGATGTCTGTTTGAGATGAAACGAGTTGTGTTGGGTTCGCAATGACGAGGCCTACGCTCTCGTCTGGTTTGAAGCGATTCCGAGAACATTGAATTTTTGAGCAAAATTTGATCCCCTGATCACCTAACTATTATTATTATTAGTACTTCCCCTAAACTAAATTTAGTTAAGTTTAATTAACTTACCTAAAGAAAGTAGTTGAACTACTTTAACTTATTTGGAATGCATAAAAGCCAAATGAGAAGGAAGTACAAGGGAGAATAGAAGGAGAAAGAAATATTGAGGTTTTCTCTTTTGTTTTCATGAGATAGTTTTAATTTTCATTCATTCTTGAGTTCATTAAAGGCCTAATTCTCTTTTTGACAACAGGGTCCTATTGTAGACAACAAGGTTCAAAGATGAATCATATCATACAGATGTTTTTTCCATAGGTGTTGATATATCTTTGATAGTCTGTGTATACATGTCTGTTTATGGATTAAGTTTTTCATAACTGATAAAGAATATTGTGTAGAGTCAAATTGGCAACAGTCTATGGCAAGCTGATCTAGATTATAAATTTCAGTTTTTACTTCTTGTCATAGTCCTTTTGTATGGTTTTCATCGGGGATTTATAAATTAGACTTTGGTCCATGCCCTCACATGGATTTTGTAAAGAGAAAGATACTTTGATTTCTTGGAATGAAATAAAGAAGATTTTTATTCTGTCTCATTTGTGTGCATCTCTGACTTGGTTACTTTTTCTTTTTGATCTCCGCATTACTTTCTATAATCTGTATATTTTTCAGAAAAAATCATATAATTTTTTATGTTATTTTGCAACATTCTTTTCATAAAAAAATCATCATAAACAATTGTGGATTGGGAAAATATTTTGAGGCTATAAAACATAGGGTGATATTCCCGACTATCTTGTCTTAGCTAGGAGAGATTCGAAAATGATTGAGTAAGATAAATCACATATTTTCCTCAACACTATTGTGTACATGGAACTTCACCATGGGAGTATGCAGAGTTCCGCTCTGTATACTTGTCTAGAGTATGAAGAACATATTGAAAGAACATGTATTCCCAAGGGAGACTCAGTTAAACAAATGGACATGTCCACCCTCTTAAATATTGTACAAGACATGAATAACCAAATGATAGTGTATGAGCAAAAGGGAAATGTCCCTTCACTTACCTATGGGGCCTCATCTTCTTCTTCACCACCCTTTAGTAATCCTAATGAAAACAACTTTCATCCTAAATCCATCATGCCTCATAGTTGGTGTAAATTTTACGAGGAACACCATGAGGAAAGTACTTGTGAGGTAAATAAGAGTGCCAGAGATAAAATATTTGGTAAAAGGCCTGGAACTACCATTGTTGTTCTATATTTCATAGAACCAAAGGATGCCATGATCATAAACACTAGAAATAAATCCTATGCTCTGAAAGGAAAATATGATCCCCCTCGTATGTCTTCTAGCCCAATCTCATATTCACCAACTGCTATTGTACAAGTGACTAAAACACCTGACAGTCAAGGAGCTCCCTCCCCTCTTCCCTCTTCTAAATACAACATTCTCAATCAATTGGCTAATATTAAAGCCGATGGTACCCTGCTGGATATGGTTTTCGTCTCTGAGAAACAAAAGCATCTAAAAAATTTCAGGGAAGAAAAAAATTCTTCTATAGCCAATCTCTCTGAAGAGGTAGATGAAGAGGACTCAATTGTAAATAAAGTAGGTGTAAATAATTTTAGACACTCTGTAAAAACATCCTATGTTTTTCATTTCAGTAATGATTATGGACAAAATAACCAATTGTTGTTTGTTCGACGCTGGTTCGGGCCCAAGCTTAATGTCGAATATTATTATGGAAGAGATAGTCTTGTCTTGTACAAATGAAAATGCTAGAATCATGCTCTCTTATAATAGTTTACAAAAATCAACAATAGGTGAGATCAAGGACGTGACCTTGTTTTTGTGCGCACATTATGAAATAAGGACCACCCTTAATATTTAGGTAATTTACATGCCAATGAGTAATTATTCAATCATCTTAGGAAGAGACTTGCAAGCCTTGAAAAGTGGATACCTCTCACTTGACGAGACACACTTATTTGTTCCTCGGAATGGGAAGAACGTCATAGTCCGAAGGGAGGGAAGAATTTCACCTTATATAGAAAGCATCCCACAACCTAATGTAAATTATACTGAAGAGGACCTAGGAGTGTACTCCATCTTTCTCGATGAGGACAACATTACCTTGGAACAAATCGACCTAGAGGATGGGATGTGGCATATGCACTTTGATGGTTCATGCTCCAATGAAGGAAATGGAGATGGAATTATCTTGTACTCTCCTGTAGGTAAAATTCACAACTTTTCCTATAGGTTAGAGTTTCCTTGCACTAACAACGTCACTGAATTTGAAGCATTACTGCTAGGCATTGAAAATGCCTATAATTTAAGTTGTGGTCACCTTAGAGTTTTGGGGGACTCTGAACTTGTTGTAAACCTTGTTCGTAAGATATATTCTCCTAGAAACAAGTTAATGAAGCACTACACCCAAACTATTTGGGCACTTATCTCGAACTTTCTATCATTCAACATCACTCATGTTAAAAGGGAACTAAATTCGATGGTTGATAGGTTAGTTGTTTTTGCAGCCTCTCCTACTCGACAACTTCTCCCACAAAGACCTTATTGCACCTTTCAATATTTTTATCGTCCTCATATCCCTGACAATGTAGAGTCATGGAAGGTCTTCCCTAGTTATGAGATCATCTGTGATTTCAAACAAAATGATCCTTATAAGCCCAAGGAGATTATATCCATGGAAGAAAAAAAAAATCTAAAGGACTTGACTCCTCTAGAAAGTTCATTTTCATTGAGTGATGTAGGCAACAAAGAAAAACATAAAGAAGAGGAGTCAAAAAGGAAAGTGGGTGAAACCATTTCCTTGAACATTGGGACACCCGATTCCCCAAAGAATGTTAAGCTAGGTGCCCAATGTTGTGACGAAGAAATAATGAAGTTCACCGAGTTACTTTGTGAATTTCAAGATGTTTTTTCTTGGTATTATGAGGATATTCGTGGTTTTGATCCTGCTCTTATACAACATGTCATTTCTATCAAGGAAGGCATAAAACCAGTTAGGAAAAAACAAAGAAGCATTAACCCCGCACTTGAAGCAACTATTTGAAAGGAGTTGGAAAACCTTTTGAAGGATGGGATAATTTTCCCTGTTAAGTATTCTGAGTGGGTTTCCAATTTAGTGCCCATTTAGAAAACATCCAATCAGATCAGATTATGCATTGATTTTCGTGCATTGAATAGAGATAGCATAAAATACCATTTTCCTCTCCCTAATATGGAAATTATTTTGCATCAAGTTGCAGAGTCACATATGATGTCCTTACTTGATGGTTTTTCTGGTTATAATCAGATCAAGGTAAAAGGGATAGATGACTATAAAACCACTTTTATTACACGTTGGGACACATTTTCTTATGAATGTATGACTTTTGGCTTATCTAATGCAGGTGCCACTTTCCAAAGATCTATGAAGATAGGTTTTGACGATCTGATTGAAAAAATTATTCATATTTGTCGTGATGACTTAACTGTGTGTTCAAAGAACCAATCAAATCATTTTGGTCATCTTAGAAAGGTTCTCATGCGATGCAAGAAATTTTTCATTTCTTTAAATCCTTTTAATTCTATCTTTGGCGTTACCAAGGGAAAGCTACTTGGGCACATTGTCTCTGATTTAGGAATAAACATATATTCCAAAAGGATTGTTGTTATCCTAAATATTCCTGCCCCTACTTCCAAAAAGGAGGTTCAAGCGTTTATGGGCATTATCAATTTTGTCCGTAGGTTTGTTCCTGATTTTGCAGTAATGGTCAAACTAATTCACAATATTCTTAAGAAAGATTTCTTATTTTCTTGGACTCATGACATCTAAAATGATTTTGTAAGGATCAAGAAGGAAATCAATTCCGCACCGGTTTTGGCGAAGATGGATTTTGAGAAAGAGTTTATTATATATACTAATGCCACGGAGGAAGCAGTTTTTGCTATCCTCATACAATGTGATGACCAAGTTAACGAAAAACGAGTAGCTTACAAGAGTCAAAGATTTTCATATGATGAATTGAAATATTCTTATATTGAAAAACATTCTTTCTCTCTTGTCATAGTTGTTGAAAAATTTTGCCACTTTATCTTAGGTAAGCACACGTGGGTAAAATTCCCTCTACATGTTGTCAAGTTTTTTCTCTCACAAAATTATTTTTCAAGGAAGCTTGCACATTGGCTTGCCAAGATCCAGGAGCATGATTTAACTATCATGACTTCTAAAACCATCAAGGAACGTGACTTATCCCTTCACTTAGCTTAGCATGCAGAAGCAAGTGAAGAAATTAATGAACAAGATAACTCTCTATCAACACTATTTTACATTGACATTCAAATCCTTCCTGTAGCTGAACATCCCCGGTATAAAGCTCTGGTGTATTACTTGCAAAATCAGAGGTGTCCAGATAATTTATATACTCATCAAAGGATAAGGCTTCATATTAAATCTTCCAAATATGTCATTTTAGGAGACTTCTTGTTTAGGAGATCTATCGGTGTCATGTTACTTTGATGTGTGAATAATGAGGAAGCACATAAATTTTTACAAGAGACCCATGGATCTTCATATTTTGTTATTCATGTAGGAGGCTACTTTTTTGCTAAAACTATTTCTTTTAAAATGATTAGGAAAGGGTACTATTGGCCTTCAATTTTTCATGATTATTATAAATTTTCAAGATCTTGTGACAAGTCCCAGAAGTTTGCTAGGAAGGAACGTCTTTCTGCCATGCCTTTACAACCTGTCCTCCCTGACTTTAATTTTCCAAAATGGGGTCTGGATTTTATTGGTCCTATTAATCCTCCATCTTTAGCAAGGGAAACTTTTATCTTGAAAACCACAAACTATTTTACGAAATGGATGGAAGGTGTCCCACTTAAGCATTCGCAGGATGAGCAGGTGATTTCTTTCCTTGAAAGTAATATTTTCTCCATATTTTGTCTTCCTTTGGAAATGATTATAGACAACGGTCCCGCTTTTATTTCTTCTAAGCTAACTCAGTTTCTAGCTAAATTGGGGGTTAAACATTTTACCTCATCAACTTACTATCCCTAAGGAAATGGGCAAGCCGAGTCTACCAACAAAAATCTGGTTAAAATTTTCAAGAATCTCATTGAAGATTATCCTCGTCAATAGCACACTCTCCTCACTTACTCCCTTTGGGAATATCGCACTACCACCAAGGTGAGCACTAGTTACACTCCCTTCCATCTTGTTTATGGCCAAGAATCCATTCTGCCTATCGAGATGGAAATTTCTTCTCTAAGGCTAATGCTACAGGTTGAAGAATTAAATTCTTCCAATATCTCCCAATGGATAAATGCACTCTTGGATTTAGAGGAACAAAGGACGTTTTCCTTGGATAACATAAAGAGAATACAACAAACTGTTATAAGATATTTCAATAAAAATGCAAAGGCTGTCAAATTTAAGGTTAATGAGAAAGTCTTGTTGTGGGATTCAGCTCATACTCATAGAGGAAGGAATTCAAAGTTACAAAATTTATGGCTGTGTCATTTTAAGATCACTTTTATCTTGGGCGCAAATTCATATATCCTAAAGGAATTGGAAGAGTGATTGTTTTCCTATAGCACCAACGGTTCCCACTTAAAAAACTATGTGGAACCAACTTGAATGTTTAAATTTTGTATGGAATTGTTTATGTATTATAGTTTTATTTTATTTCTTTGATTTTAATTTGTTGTTATTTCTTTATGTTGTTTCATTTCTGTTGTTTTATTCCTTTTATTGGCTTCTTTTCTTGTTAGAAATAAAATTTTGGATCATTTTTTCCACAACGACGTTATTCTACAAGTATTGTTAACCAATAAAAATCAGGTTACAAAGATTTTATGATGTTCCCCCTTGAATACATCATTGGAATTGCTATCTTCTTCAATTGTTGTTATATAAGATATTTGTTTTTTCATCCCTATTTCTGCTTTCCTTTTCTTCCCTTCGCTCCAACATTCAAAAGAGCACACCAGGAAATTTTTCTCCTTGAAGCCAAGAATGATTTCACTATGATTAATCAAAATATTATGCATACAGTGATAAGCCCCCTCATACATAACACTTTCCATGAGTTATTCCCAAATTCCAAAATCAATTTTCCCCTTAAACCACTCAGTTCCCCTTGTTGCATAATAATTCTGATGTTTATTTCCTTAATCTAATGTTCACCTGGTCTGTGAGACCAGACAATCTGAGTTATTAATTTGTTGGAAACATATTACCTGTGGAGTCGCCAGTTTTTTGACGCTTAAAATCGCAACGATGAATATTGCTTGCAAATGATTGCCAATATCTATTATTTATTTACAATAATAATAATAAACTAGTAGGTGGGACCCCATTGTAGACTAGTGGTTCTATGATGGATGTGTTACGCTTATATTTTTGTTTGTTGTTTTAATGATGCCAACACAATCTTCTATAGTTGGTGATTCAAGTCATGGTTTTATTCGTCATGGTGACATAMGATGGTTGGTTGAATGTGTTATTGTTAGATGGTTTTGATGGTCACTAGCAACTTATGACAGTACTATGGATAAAAGGATTATTTTTTATAGGTGTTATGTTTATGCACTAAACATTGATTGATTATTTTTTATATGATGTTATSCTAAAGGATGGCATGGGAGCTTAAAAAGAACAAAATACTATGAAAAATCCCTAAGGTTATATGATATTGACACAAAAGAAGGTGTATAGACCTTGCTGCTAGATTTATGTGCTTTGATTAAAGGATTATGTGTGAGGCATATATGGTAACGTTGTAGCATATGGTTTTTTTTTTAAGTTTTGACATGACTTGGGGTGGCGCACTATGCAATGGATATAACAATGGATATTTGTTTGAATTAATGGGTGATGTTATGGTGGATGGGCTGGCTTGTACGTTAAATTGAATAGGGTTGGGGAAGGAAGCGATGTGCATTTACTGTACGTCACTCAAATAACCCTCGAGCCTGTCACCCTAGCCATACTTGCATTTTGGTTTTTAGCTCTGGTGGTTGGTGATACTCCACAATGTTTGGTTGTGAAAGGAAAATGCAGTCCAATTCTCTCCCTCAAGCAAGGTTTTGAGGTATGGTTCCTTTATTTTCCATCCATGATGGTTCCTCAATGTTATGAATTGATTTTTGGCTCAAAATTGCATGAGATCTATTCTTTTCTCAAGTTCTTCGACTGTGTATGAGTGGTGTGCTTATGGTTTCTTCTGTGAATGCTCTATACTGTTGGCATTTTAAAGAAAAGAAATGAATTTTCCTTTTGTGTTTAGCATGTGCATTGGTTTATTGGTTAAAACATGTTTGGTCATCTTGGGGTTTTGGTCTGGCTCTCTGTGGAAAATTATAATTATGGTGTAGAAAGATCTGAGTTTTGGTGTGTGGGTTTTACAACTAGTCTTGGTGTTAAGGTGTTGTCAGTCATTTTTGTCTCGATGGTTATGTTTTGTTCCTCGGGGTTGCGATGCAGACTCTTAATATTTTCATTGTTATTGCTTTGATTTGTCCGAGCCGGAGTTGTATTTTGTCATGGCATTACCTTCACTATCATTGTGGCTGGAAAGAATTGCATAGTCGGGTATTAGGAATCACCCATAATTTTAAATGGAAGTTTGCTATGTTTTGATTGGTCATGGGTTGTGTTTGGGCATTCTCTTCACAGTATTTTAAGCTTTCACTTCTTCTTTATCCATTGGAGGTGGCTGACTGCTATGTTTGGTAACCCTCAGTTTCAATATTTTTAAAGGTTATGTGTATCTGGTGAATTTGGAAAGGGCACGGGCTCTTTGTTTCTTCAAATACTATTCCTTGATTATTTGTTGTTAATTCTCTCTAATATTTTTTTTTTAAAGGGTAGGGGCTATCTATGTTTTCGAAGACTCTTCCTTGATTGATACATCTCTTGTTATCTCTCTTCAATAAAAGTTTTAAAGGGAACGAGTTATCTGCATCCCTGTGGACTTTTTCAATTGGTCAAGATATTTGATCTTACCTCCATTGATGTGTTAAATACTAAAAACGATCTTGGTCTCATCATGTTTTAAAATACACTTGTGTGTGCTTGGTTATGTTTCTTCTTGGGCACAACGTGGTTCTGTTTTTCCTCGGGCAGTATTTGGCTCTGTCTTTTGTTGGGAATTTATTCTAAAGGAAGTTTGTACATGTTTAATTTTCAAGAATCTCAGGATCAGAGTTGCATGGCATTGATTAAATGCTATTTTAAAATCAAGACTTGGGTTTATTATATATATAAACGTTTATGTGTGATTGAATCGGGGGCCCGATTATGAGTTTTAATGCAAACAGATTATGTCAAACAGTGTTGGAAATTCGACAGTTGGAGGTTAATACTGGGCATATTCTTATTCGAGTTTAAGAAATAAATATGGGATGTGGATGGTTGGAATCACTGTGCATATTCTATTTTGTTTTAAAATGAAAAGGGGTTAGCATTGGAACATGAAAGACTGTGGCTCGACGGGTTATAATTATGGAATTGGAAATGATGTAATTATGATGTTGCATAGATATTGTATAGATGTGAAGACTGCTATAATTGAAGTATTATGGGCATATGAATTGTCTTTTATTTTAAGTCAGCAAGCATTCTTTCTGTAAATAAGGGACAGTGAAATTGTTTGGTTTTTAAAGTGGATTCTTATTGGATTGTGGGGTCTAAACAAAGTAATGGTTGTTTTTTGTTTTGATTTAATTTTATGAACAATATATGTATTATTCCCTCTCATACTATCATTTTTTTTCTCATTATACCCCGCTCATGATCCCAATTTCATTTTTACATGCTTTGTTCTATAAAATAAATTAAAAACTTTGTATGCCAATGGCAAAAGATATGACATAGAAATAGGTGGCAACTGATATTTTTGGAATTGATTGCAAAATTAGTTATTTAATGAATTTTTGAGAAGTACTCATGTTTTTATCCCCTGTCATGCTACCATTTTTTCTCTCATTACAATCCCTCTAGATGTCCCATGAACCCTATTCCACCCCCTTCTCACTTGGCAATTATTAGATAATTTATTATGGATTGATTTGCATGGGTATTATGTTAATTTCCAAGCCAAACTTTGTTTCATATAAATAGAATTTCTTGTATGGTCTGTTAAGGGATAGTTACTAATGAATTGTTGCATACAAGATGAGTTTATTCAGCAAGGTCTTCCATGGCCGAGATAATAGAGGAAGAGGTAAATAGAACAAAAGTCCTAGAAGGTCTAGATTCTCAATTAATTTTGATGCTGACCCGCAGGAGTTGAACCAGTTGTTTCAAGATGGGTTATTCAATTGGATTCGGCAAGGGATAGTTCAAACCCAACCCAAGAGACCTCCCTTCAATCCTTAAAATATCCCTGGTATTCTTGATCCTCCTCATGTATCCATGCAACCAGAAGTTCCTGAAAATGATGGATGGAAAGAGATTGTCAATCTGACAGTATCTCACCATCGTGGCTGGCCCAATTTGTCATTACCCCATCCACCACCTGTAAGTCCTAATGTTCAAATTTCCCCTTTGCATTCACCTGTTAAATCCTCTCACGCTAGAAAACGGATTAAAACCAATGTCCCCCATGTGCAAGATAAACGTAAAGTTGTTTCTTCCCCTTCCTCTCCTTCAAATGTCTCTTCAAAATCAGTGTCCTCCTGTATGAATCTGAAGGAAGATTGTTCCCATGTTATTACTGAGCTTAAGCCTCAAGGTTCAGATCAACCAAACTCTACTTCTGGGAAGCCCAAAGGGGACAACGATGATAGAAGAAATATTGCCTCTCAAAGTGGAAAATATGGATTTTAATGTATGTGTTTATGATTGAGTTATTGAAGACAATGGTCCGTAGAAGTTTTTGGACAACAAGATATTTTTTTGGGATAATGTGGTTATTTACATATTTTGGATATGATTTGAATTATTTATGATATTTAATATTTAAATTTTGGAAATATTTTGGGGAGCTACAAGGCGGTATGTGTTTAAATGATTATCTAATTGTGTTTATTTTTGTAAAGAATAAAAGAAGGGAGTCACAAGGGGTCCCACCTTGCTTAACTATAACGACCCAAGACATAAGGCACACACAAGTGCTGCAACAATAACGACCAAGGACATAAGGCGCACTACGCAAACATTCATGACATACTGGGTTAGGCATAGCACGGCACAGAGGAAGGAATCCATAGTAGTAGGTCTTACTATATCTGCACAGGAAAGAAGGGCGTTTAATCTTAGTTCTCTGCTCTGGAGAGAGAGAAGGTCAAATAGGCTCCTGGCTGACTGCTCAGGCAGAAACTAGTAATCTCCTCAGGGGTGTCACAAGAGTGGAAACCCTGCCTTTAAAGGGCCCGAGACTCTTGATACGACACTGGATTCTTTACACAAAATTCACACACACATACACCTCTCCTAAGGCCACCTGGGGGTGTCTACATCCCACCCGACAATAGTCCCACACATGGAAGGTTTATCAACCAAGTACAACTTTATCTACAAGGCACAACACCCTCATTACAGACTCGGGAAATCTATGGTACTTAAATCAAGGTTATTACACCGTAAATGTTTATTAATGAAAATAAAGGTTACAATTAACACTGCCATGAAATATTAAACACCTTAAGTTTATATCACATATCCGGGCCATCATTTACGATTGCAATCCCTCTTATATGCTACAACCATAAGATTTATAATGACATTACAAGATCGAACATTCAATAAACATGAGTAGCTCACCACCCAATGTCATTTAAGACCATAAATTTCATTTAAAAGCAATAATAACAATGCCATTCCTTCTAGTAAGTTATCTACCCAAACTACGCTCTATACTATGTCGCAAGTACCCTTACATATCTCGTAAACAATGTGAACTATAGCATCACCGTTACACATCACATTAACATTATAATTTACAGTCACCAACATTACTGATTACTGTATCCATTACATTATTCATGACAGTAAAATGTTAGTGACAATTTTCCCCAAATGTCAATACCCTTACCCTACTGTCCATATATAAATATAACATCATATTTATAAACAACATCAGGTTTAAAAATAACCACATGACATCATAATTAAAATGAAAATATATGATATTAACAATATGAAAATGACCATAATTAACAATAACCGTATTTAAAAAGGACAATATCTAAAAATCACAATATTTAAAATGTCAATAATTAAAAATAACAATCATTAAAAATGTCAATATATAAAATAACATCGTGTTCATATATATCGGTGACACTACCATCTATTTATTTTAAAAGGAAAATATTACCAGCAATAACATCATATTTATCATTCACCTCATATTCAAACGTAACCATGTAACACCATACTAAAAATGACAATGCATTACAACAACAATGTTCCAAAATGACCATATTTAACATTAACAGTATTTAAAAGGGTCAATATGTACAAATAACAATATTTAAAATGCCAATCCTTAAGAATAGCAACATTTAGAAATGACAATACATAAAATAACATCGTGTTGTATAAATCGGTGACACTAACATCTGTTTATTTAAAAGGCAATAATATTACCAGAATTAACATCATATTTATCATTGCATTCAACAACTTTATTAAAACTGACCACARCACCGTATTTAAACATATCACGCCAAGGGTGTAGTGACTGGCAACGGTCAGAAGAAGTTTTGGGAAGTGAAAGCGTGGGTGACCGACCGCATTCCAACAACGTTCCATAAAACCCTACGGCTACTGCAGTTAAATATTCATTTYCCTCCTTAAATGATTTACTTCAACTAATTCCTTCTCAAATAAATAATAAAATAATTCYGTTCTGTAATGATGGCCGACCTTTAACATTTAGGTTTTTGGTGATTAATTTACCGCTGCACCGGTGCCGGAATAATAAGTGTAATGTATTTTCTGGTTTTGAACGAAGCAACCGCATTTGTCCCAAGACAATCGAATGATTGCTAATTCAAGAAAACCCAACGCACTAGCTACACCATCAATTAATGAAGGAGATGAGTTCGAGAATTTCCAAAGGTGAAATAGAAGACACGAATTTAATGGATATCAGTGAATCAATAGCTGGCAAGCCGTAACCCTAATTTCGCCTGGAAAAGCAATGGCCATGACTGTCGAGCTGTCTAGATCACCACGCTAGTCAGAGGGTCGTCAGAAGGGGTAAGGACAGGCATTAACGCAGACAAGATTTTAATTTTCCTGCACGCAGTCGAACAGGACGCAGGACTGGAACTAAGGAGATTAATGGGGGTCGATCAAATGCCCGACTAGCAATTTTCATAGGGTTGTTTTCCCTTGTCCCGTTATTCATTAGCTATCATTTGCTGGCAAAGCATACACAACTACTATTCAGGAATTGATTGATCTTCATTTACTGTTTTCATCTACTGGTTTCAAGAATGAATGACAGTTCTGGACCCCGTTACAAGTTATTTTCGTTATCATCATCAATCAATGAGACTTCTACACTAATATCATGATCTACAAACATTACGTGTTTATATTGAACGAATCCATTCGAAAGCATTTCATTCATTCATCTTTTTCACATAATAATTTTTTTTTTTTGTGACATCTAAGACTTTCCGACTCTTTTGTTTATAGAACAACAGAAATCAACACTCCAACACTATTGTATCGTTCACTATTGTATCATTCAATATTGTGAATGATACAGCATATGCAGACCATGTTGTATAATATGAATGATATGGCATATGAAAACAATATTGTATTTTATGAAGGATACAACATATGCAGATGTTAGTTTGTTAAAATTAGTTGTAAGGGTAGTAAAAAGAATGTGCTGTATTGTGAAAATAATATGTATATTAGAGAGCCAAATACCCTTCTCCTATCACATTTTGTATTTGCTCGCACAGCTGTAAAACTTCTCTAGTCTCCTGTGGCTAAGAGAGCAAGAAGCGCATTCAGAGTAGTTGAAGACAAGTGTAAGATCAACTACTACACTACAAAGGTATATGTTTTTATGTCAGCACTTGCGGATGTGGGA
>SNQJ01S0000456.1:88633-124205 GCA_010110895.2 Picea sitchensis
ATGTGCATCTTGCCTTTTTCTGAATCGAATGCAGAGAGTAACCTGTGCTGGGCTGTGGAGGACTGCTTCTGGAACTGAGCATAAGCACTGCTGGTGAGCGACTGGTTCCTCTTTTTGATCAAGTCATATTTTTCTAAAATGCCCATCTGGGGCCTAGTCTCACTTGAGGGAGTACCCAAAGGAGAATCCCTGGAATTCACTGTTACTTCTTTATGCTGACTAGATCCGAAATATGAAGTGAGTTGTTTTGCCCCTGTAGTGGTCAGCGTAGTGGCTCCCACTGTTGTGCTGACCGTGGACATGGTCTTCGGCTACTTGGAGTGTATTTGAAATTCTTCTGTTGACACCTCGATCACAGGAGAAGATGACTCCTTCCTGGGCCTCTTCTCTTTGAGGACTTGTGGCGTGGTGGCTGGGAGCGCACTTGTTGAGGGCCCCTGCTGTTCTTCCCTGACAACCGGTTCCACATCCTCCAATGTATCGGGCTCCCATTCAAACTGATTGGCAAATTTTTCAANAAATCCTAAAAATGAACAAAACAATGTTATCATATATTGTAAGAAAAAAGTTTTGTAGGGAAAATAAACTAGTTTCGAGCACATGTAACATACCTATGCAAGGTGGAAGAGTGATGTGCAGGACATGGACACTCATCAATATGTTTTTTCCACAGATAATGGTTTCAAGGTGTAGAGGAAATAGATGCAAATGTAAGGAGTTGAAGAGAATGCATAAGTACTAACAAACAAATGGTGAATTGTATGGCATTACGCACAAAAGAACAAGTAGTGGTATGTGTTGCAACAATACAACTCAAAATGTGAAAATGGGAGCCCTTTGGGAAATGACTAGAGAAGAAGTATTTCGGCTTCGATTCAAAGTCATGGTGGGGATAAGGGGTGTCCCGATATTATGGAAAACTTCAGCATGGGTGACAAAATGGAAATTAAGGCTCGAACTAGAGAACCTGTGATCGATAGGCTCTACCACATAGATCACCACACTTTTAAACTACAAGGAAGTCTTAGTGTCATAACTTGGTGCAGTCAATCGTAGGGAAACCATGAAATAGGAAACTAATAATACATAATGAAAGGTAGAAATATTAACCGATATTATAGTTTCATGTCAGTTACCAGTCAATGGATCAATTTTGACCAATGTAATGAAAAAGCACCATCAAATGACTTTAGAACTCAATTACAAATGAAAAAATTCAAATCCAATATGAAATAACTACATTAGGTATTAATCCTAAAAAAATGGCTCATAAAAATGAAAATGATGAATTTTAAATTATGCCAAGTAAGGATATTGATAACCATGTTGTGGATGATCTAGGGGCCATGAATGACCTCTAATATTGTAGTTTTCTCAAGATTTTTACTATTCCCAACATGCATGCACACAAATAACTTCAATAAACCCTGATCATATATTGGGAACATGAGAAGGAATACTTTATCATAGATCCCCTCAATATTGAGGTTGAGAATATTTATTTCATCACAAGTTTTTTCTTATGGGGAATGTTAATGAACTTGAAGGGAGGCTGATGTGGTGGTGGAACAATGAAGATACAAGAGTAAATCAATGCATGTTGTGTTAATCCCTAGGAAAATGCCCATGTGGATCCCTATAAATTTAATTTTTACATTTATGTTATCAATTAGACTCTTTAATTGTAATTGTACCCTTTGTCTCCTATATGTATACCAAGTTGACATAGTTTTAGTATCATATCATCTTGTACTTTTATTCTATTGTAAAAGAAGGTTTCCCCATTCAATGCAATTCATATTAATTTTTCTCTCTTTATCAAGGTGTGGATTTAATTCTCTCTCTCTCTCTCTCTCTCTCTCTCTCTCTCTCTCTCTCTCTCTCTCATTGTGCTATTGTGGTTATTTGGCACATAACATTCGGCTTCAAAGCATACAATCCTAAGGATTTTCTCCTTAAAATGGGCCATCTTTGGATTTTCACTATAATTGATTTTAAGAAAAGTTTTATTGTGAAATTGTTTGTATATTTATGAAAAATATAGAAATACTTTTGGTAAAACATTTAGTTTTTTGATAATTACAATTTATGAGATATAGCTTGTGGAAGTTAGGGTTTTTGACTAATCTTGAAATTAGTTTGAAATAGTTCATATTGTAAATTTTCCTAAAATCATTTTAAATGAAATTGTATACTATTACATATTCAGTACTATGAGAAGACATGTCAAAGTACATTTGGTATAAATTATAGATTCTTAGGTTTTATAATTTTAGAAATACGAGCTGTGGAAATTATAGTTTTTACTAGTCCTAAAACTAGTCTCAAACAAGTGTTCTTTGTAGAATTGTTGTATATGAAGCCGAGAAAGTCCAAATTGAGTGAAAATAGTTTATTTGGAAATAATATGTACCATAGTATTTCAATTAAAAATTTCATATCCATATCTGAAATATTGGACATCTGTCATTCCATACAAGTTCACTATTTGGAGAGGTCTAAGAATCAATTGGGAACATTACCATAATTTTTCATTCACAAATAAAATTATATTAAGACCTATGGAATTGTACAAAAGACATATTAGAGTAATACATGGAGAAATTTTAGACTCATATGAGCCAAATTTTTAGTGGACAAAGGTCGAACAAAAAGTCAGTCTCAAAATTAGGCTTTTAAAGGTATGAAACTTATGATTGGCTTAAATTTTGATTGGAAGATTTGCTTTTGGTTATTCAAAATTTGTGATAAAGGAGAAAAAACAGTATTATTACTATTTTTTTGCACATAGAAAATGTTTCTACAAAAAATACTTCATGAATTAAACCTCTAGAGAGCTCAACCATGACATAGGAAGAAAGTGAAGAGATACATAACCAACTATCCAAATTGGAGAACCATGTTATGAATTAAGGGATAAGTCAGTAACAAAGGATAATTTGATAAAACCCAAAGACAACTACAACAAATGGAATATATTATGAAGCAACATATGGAACAAGTACAAAATTCCATGTCATCCATGATCATACATACCCTAGGTTAGAGATTCCCTAAAGGAGATATCAAGACACAATGAAATCGTGAAAATGTGGAAGACATAAATATTGAGTCACAAAAACATGATTATTCATCACTCCAAGATCTACATCATTAGGGGTTCAACTCAACACGAAGGAATGATTTAGTTCCCAATATCTATATGAGGAATTTTCATGGTAAAGATCCCTTAACATGGATATTCTTGATGGAGAAATGATTTGATCTACACCAAGTGATAACCTTATAAAATGTAAATCTCATCCTTGTATTGATAAATTGACCAATTTGTCTAGTATCAATGGATTCGTGAAAGAAAACACTATTATATTATCTATTGGTCCATTTTTATGGACAAATTGATAGCACATTATTGGGATATTATAGGAAATATGTTTTGTAGTCAATTGATTAAACTTGGGAAAAGAGTTCCAATTATAGAGCACATTCGACAATTCCAAAAAATAAGTTTGAAGCTAATGAAAATTCTAGAGGATAATTTATTATATATCTTTATGGGCTCTTTAAAGGAGAGAATTCAACATGAAGTGTGTATCTTCGAGACTAAATCCCCAAATCATGCTATATATATGGAAAGGAAAGATGAAAGTAGAAATATGGCTACTAGAGGAGTGGTCTCTAACAACTATAGAGAGAACCATTCTCCCTCTCCTAACCTCACTCAATATGCAAGGTTGACATCAACAAATGGATGAAAGAAGAGAGAATGGACTATGTTTCAATTATGATTTCAATTATAGGATGGGGCATAAATGTGACAAGAATAAATTATTGTACATATATTTTGAAGTGAAAGGAGATAAAAAAATTGAAATAATCTCAAGATCTATAACTAGAGGAGACCACTCCAACCATATATTTTCATGTATTGATTAGTATCAATACTCAACAAGCTCTTAATATAGAAGGATATATAAAAAAATAGAAAGGTAACAATGTTGATTGATTTTGGTAGTACTCATAACTATATTAATTGAAAATTAGAGAAAGTTCTCAATTTCTTTGTATTTCTAGCACCAACATTTCAACTAATGACTACAGATGGAGGAAACATTATTTTTTTAGGCAAGTTCCATAATATTGAGATAGACATGCGGGAGTATTTATTTGATAGTCCTAATATTCAAATACAAATGGCTAGTGCTAATTTTGTATTAGAGGTCCAATGGTTACAATCAGTGGGAACAATGGCTCTTAATTTTCAATAACTTTTCACGAGATTTTACTTAGAAGGAAAGGAAATTTAACTCAGATAAATCCAAGGGAAGTCCTCTAAAGTGATAATATTTAATATTTGTTGCCATGCAGTGGGAATAATTAGGGTTAAATATTAATTCACCAACAAAAACTTAAATATACTGGCCCTTTCGTCATCACTCGCAAGCAGGTGAAGTCTCACCCAAGGTATCAATGGGGATTGTAGGAACCAGGATTTCGGAGTCATGAAGGGAATAGAGACCATTCTAACATTCATTCAACATGAAATATACCCTATCTTCGATACCATAACATCATAATAACATATGGCATATTCATCTTACTTAATCATTCAACATGTGCGTGGAACCATCATATACATATTCATATTAACCCTTAAGAATATGTTAAATGTGTGCAATAAACAGAGGAAACCAACACATCATGAAAAAAAACACATAAGAACACAATAATCTAATGTGTTTCACCCCAATTGGGATATTCCCAAAACAACTGGTTTCTTATATTATTCATTCATATTCAATCCTTACAACAGGTGTGCATTGTGCTTGCATAAGATACATTAGTTCTACCCAAAATATCCTAGTCATTTGTGCATGTAGTGCACACTTATATCATTCTCTCTCTATGAAACTTACTACATGGTGAACTACTCTTCTCTCATTTGATCTCCCTATCATAATATGACCACCTCTACCCAAAATCCCATTACATATTTATACATTGATACTAGGGCTTAGCTCGTTACAAAATGAACTAGAAGGTATAACTACTTATAACTAATTTTCATCTTCTACGCACGCTGAATCATGAAAATACATTAACTGTATTCCTTTCCTCTGTACATGTTGCTCCATAGTTGACTTGTTGCACGGTTTTCTCCTGTGTGATTCCCAAAATTACCTACTCCAATAGGACTCCAACACTCACCCGTGGCTCATCCAGAGCCACTTCAGGATTTTTTCTAGGTCTCCATAAAATTATTAAATGTTTCCCTTGTATTTGTGATATTTTCCCTTGATTTTGTTTCTTTCTGCAAAATTCCCTCGACCATCTCTATAGTAATATGGGTCTTCAAGTTTTCTACACTTTCTTGTACCACCCTGTTGACCATACCCTATGCAATTATATTTATGTTATCGCCTTCTATGCTTCCTCGTGCAGTGTTTCGATATTTTTTGTATGAACTTACTGCTCCGCCCTCATCTCATTCATCTCTGAGTATAATTTTCCATTTTTTGTCATTGCTTCCATGTTTTTTGTTGATGGTAAGGTGCTCATCACTTCCTTAAACCACTACACCTTCTCCTGCACAACTTGTAGCTTATGTCTAATTTCCCACAGTTCCACGGCTTCTATCAACTGAGTCCATACTTCTGGATATCTTCATATGGCTTGGAACACTTTGCATCTAGACTTATAATGTTCTCTATGGTTATTTTTGTCCTCTTCTCCCTTTTCTCCCTTTCCTTCGAGGGAGTGCTCGGTGTCTAGTGCACTTCCAAATCATCAATATTCACGTGGAAGCCTTGAATGGATTCATTAATATTTGTGACATGTTATTCTAAAGGGGTATCTACCTCCATAGGAAATTATGTAATATTACTATAGACCCCCTGTACCACCCATTTCAATATTTTTGTCCTTTGTGCAGCCTCATCCCTCTCCAGCCTAAGTTTATCATATTTTTCCTATAGCACATCATTATCTGCAACTTCCTTAGTTAAATCCATCGATGTTGACATCGTGTGCAATTGAATTTCCTACATCACTCTCATATACAAACAATTTAATACTTCTATGGGAAACTGAGACAACACCAAGTTGATATGAGTAAGTACCTTTGTGTGCTTGTGCAACTATGTCATAGGGAACTCTAATGCTCCTTCTTCTATCTTCATCACTCGGTGCTCTCCCGATGTTGTATATTGGTGAAATATCATTGATTACACCTGTATGGTCTTCTTCATACTATCTTTTTTCTCTCTTTCTCCCGTTCTAACTAGAATTATCCTAGTTGTCTCCAAAATATGTCTCATTGCGGAAATCTACGCTTGCATGTCTGAGTTCCTTTCTTATTTCTTCTACATTGCTCACTGAAATGACTCCTCAGTAACCTCCTTAACTTGATCCATGATATTTTCTTTGTCATCCTATGTTAACTCTTGAATCTCCAGTTCCTTCACAATGTTCCTCTTCTTGCACTGGTGGACTTATTTACCCTTGTTTGTGTCTTTCCTCTTATCTCCTAGGCATGGTATAGTATTTTGTGTTTTGCCTGTGCCATTTCCTTAGTTTCCCTAACCTTATTCTTCTTCTTATTCATCTCCTACTTGTTTTACTTATGGGTCTTGTGTCTTAATATTCTATGTTTATGTGATTGGGATCTTCCACTCGACATCTCAATCTTCCACGGTATGTCTCATTTCTTTTGTATTCACCCTGTATCTCATGGGAAGTCATTCCTAAGTTGGGTCCCTCTTCGCTTGAATGTACATATTATGTCATCCTTTATTAAAACATGTAACTTCCTTATATGATTCTACCACTTGCGGTAATATGTGTGATGCATCTTGAATGCATTGTCAAATTACCTCCTTATAGATGTAAAAATGATGTTGTTATCCAGCTGTCTCTCCTTGTGCAAAATATGCCACAATTTAGCATATCTTTTTTCCAAACACAGTTTGTTTGTAGCTCAGAAACCGTGTGTCTTATGAATCCCTCCAAGACACTAATTCTATCAATATTAACAACCATGCATAGTGGAATTTTGTTCCCTTATCCTGTGCCTCTCTACAATCCATCAAAAACTAATTTAACAGGAAAGTCACCTAGTTCATTTGTATGCCTTCTATACACTTCTCTGCTACTGTTATCACACCTATCGGAACTTGATCCTTGTGACACTTCCTCAGCAATTTGCAAACCAAAAATTGTGTCCCAAACCTTACACACTAATCATTGATACTCTCTACATAGATCCCATGAACTCCTCTATGCGTATCAAACTTCTCTTTCATCCTCTCTAAAAACTCTTTCACATTTGAATTATCTATAAGAAGTGGTGTTGGGTCCCCCTCTACCATTGGAAACCATGTTATTCACATAGTCAACTCTATATATATGGAGACAATTGTGTTCAGCCGTAAGTATCCTCCATGGACACAACTTAATAACATATTAACATAGGAATTGATCTTTTCACTCCTACCAAAGTGTAGGATCTCTAACAAGTTTAGAATCCCTAATTTCTCCAACCCTGCTACCCAATTCTATGGCTCAACTAGGATAAATGATGTTTATGGGAAAATGATTGTATTTAGATATTTATTCGGTGATAACTTCAGGAATTTATTCTCATTTGATAAGTCATGATCTACAAACTTCATATTTTCTACTGCGCCTAACATATCTTCTTCAACAATTACACCTGGTGGAATTTCTGGCTCCACAAACTCATACTTTGTTTCCTTTTTTAACATGACCAGCTTCGTTGTTGTATTTTTGGGAGGTATATACTCCTTAATAAAGTTGTTCAAACTTGACTTTGATAGATATTCTCACGGGGTTCCTTCCTGTATGTGCTACTAGTATCTTAGTGTGTTGTTTCTTCATTCTTGATTCTTATTCCACTGCAATCTTGGGTGGAACCATATCTCTCTACAACAAACTTACCTCAACAAATAACTCCTTCAAATCCATTTTTATTCTCTCGAGTTTCTTCTCTTTCTTCTCTCTTATGAAAACTTCAAACGAAAACAACTTCTTTCCATCGACCCCTCAACTAATTTTATAACTTTTTTTCAGTTGTTACTTTCCCTTTCCGTGCCCCAAACCTATAGTCTTATCCAACTTGTACTCACATTCAATTCTTTCCATAATATTCAATAAATTCAAATTATTATGTAGATCATGGTCTATATCTTGACAATTTGTCATGGTCTCATAGCCTCTTTCCATTTATGACTACGTGTCTTCACCATTATGATCACTGTTTAATGCTCGTCCCATCATCTATTATTTTTAATGTGTTTCCCACCCTCTGCATAGATATCCATTAAACTTCAATCCTCCTTCTCGTGCACAATTAGTTCATATTAAATCTACATCTCTGCGACATTTTCTGGATTTATCTCCTTACTTGTTTAACATTATGCATCACTTCAGCCTTCAAATTACTTTATTTTTTTTCTACTTTTTTTATTTTATTTCTATAATACACTATAATACAAGTACTATGGTACACCTACTATTCACCGAGACTAGTGCATGAAAGTACAATTGTCCCTATACAGTTTCAACCGACTACAATTAATCAGTCCTTCCACAACTTCTCCATTCAGTGTCTCCAACTGAGAAACACCTGCATATGTGACCAACCTTATCGAATATGGACCTAACCAATGCATCTAAAACTTCCCAGGGTGCTGCAAAAACTTATTGTTGTAGAGAAAAATTAAGTACCCTATATGGAACTTCTTTTGTTTAATGTTCTTGTCATGCCTTTCATTCTCGCATGCTTTCTGAAATTGTTGATGGAAACCTATGACAAACTAGTCTTCTTTGAGTTCTACTAGCTCTGATAGTCTCTTCTCTACTGCACCAGATTCTGTAAGATATGCTAGCGCATTAATGTGTAGGCTTGATACTATAAACTCCATAGACATACCAACTTCTTGATCATACACTAGCCTGAATGGGGTCTGTCCTATCAAATAGTTACTTGTAATCCTATATTCCCATAATACTGCTAGAACCCTCAAGTCCCAGTCTCATCAACTTACATTGCATACCTTCATCAATGAATGTTCTAGGATCTTATTGAATTCTTCTATTGTTCCACTTTCCTGAGGATGATAAAACATGTTCGTATGATGATGAATATGAAACTCCTCTGTCAAATATGTAATATTTATATTAATAAAATGAGTTCCTTGATCACTCATAAGTATTATGGGGCATCCAAACCTTGTAACCACATTTTCAAAAAAAAATCGCACATTTGTCTTTGTGCTGCAATCTCTGACTGGTTCTTCCTTATTTCATCTAGCTAAGTAATATGTTGTAGTAATGATGTATATATCTCCTAGCCTCTTTGTTAGTGGATTGATTATGCCAAAAAATTCCACTTCCCATTTATCAAAATCCTGTAATGTCACTTGCGGTACTAAGGGCATCTCATGTCTCCTAGAAGGCTTCCCAATTCTTTATCAAACATCACAAGACTTACAAAATTATTTATCATCCTTATGCAGGGTAGTCCACCACAATCCTGCATGAAAAATATTTTGAGTTGTTTTTTTCTACATAATGACCTCCTACAAACCCTTCATGTGCCTCTGACAGTATCATGTGTCTCTCATTCTCTAATACACATCGTCACAAAATACCATATGCGCCTAACTTGTACAAATTTCCTGCTATTAGTTGGTAGTTTGTTTCCTTCACTACTAACTACTTCATTTGCGCAACTGTAAAATATGGTGGGGATACTCTCTTAATAAACAAGTGAACCATGTCTTCAAAATAGTCATCAACCATTTTTACAGTAAATAAATGTGTGTCTGGTAAACTATCATCCAAGTTGCCTGCATCTTCTTTGGATAGTAAGTGAAATAAATGATCAAGTCTTGATTTCAACTTTCATTTCTTCACAATTACCTCAAAGTCATACTCCTAGAGTAGTAACAACCATTTTCATATCCCCCCCCCAACAATGGATTATTGACCAAGTATTTAAGTGTAGAATGATCCGTATACATCTTAAAGTGAGAACCCAACAAATAATGTCTGAACTTTTGTAGTGCATATGCCATGGCCAATCCTTCATGTTTTGTACTAGTATGGTTCTATTTCATAGTTGACAATTTCCATCTAAAAAATGCAACATGATGGTCTAAATATTCTTCTTCGAGCTGTGCTAGAACTATGCCTAATTCTACAGATGACACATCCACATGAACATGGAATTCCATCTTCCAATATGGGAATATAAAAATCATTGTGGTAACTAACTTCTGCTTCAAAGTATCCAAACTCTTCTGACATTCTTCATTCCACTGAAATTTAACCTCTTTCTTCAACAATTTTTCCAAGGGAGTTGTAATCTATGCATACCCCCTAATGAACTTCTTGTAATAACCTGTATGGCCTAGTGTTGCTTGAAACTATCACACTGAAGTAGGTGATAGAAAATCAATAATTACATCAATATTCATAGGATCCACCAACAATCCTTGATTACCCACTATGTCTCCCAATAAGATACCAAACAAGGTGCATAAAATGGACTTATTCAAATTCAAAGATATCTAAAACTTCCTACATCTGTCCAACATCAAACATAGATATTCCACATGGTTTTTCAGCAAACTAAATAATTTCCATTAATCTAAGTATACTTCTAGGAAATTATAAATAAACTCTTTAAATGTTGATACAACAACTCTATAGAATACTATTGGTGCATTCTTCAATACAAACAATATAACTGTGTATTGATAGCACCACCATTTTGTCACAATTGTAGTCTTATGTCTATCTTCCTGTACAATCTTTATCCAATGATACCCCTAAAATCCATCGATGAATGAATAAGCTTATTGTCCTCCTACATTCTCTAATACTTCATATGTAAACATAGTCAGGAATGGATCATGCAAGACAGAATCATTCATTTTCCTTAGATCTACTCAAATTTTGATTCCTATGGTTTTCTTATCCTGAACTACCATTGGACTAATCCACTCGGACTCTATGACAGGTTCAATAATTCTTGATTCCAACATTCTGTCTATCTTTTCTTTCACCTTATTCTTGTACACCAGATTCAATCTGTATGGTCTCTGCTTCACTGGCTTAGCATCTAGCTTGAAATGGATATTCATCTCTCCTATCTCTCCAACAATCCCTTTCATCTCTGAAAACATAGTCGGGAATAGGTTATGATACTCGCACAATAAATAAATTATCTTCTCAAAATCTTTGTCATTCCAATAGTCTCATATATTCACAAATTTGGGTTTATCCTTTGTATCAATGTTTACTTTGCATGTTTTTAAAGGATTTTCATACACAGTTGATTCAAGCTTTGGACCTTCTATTGCACGTTATCCTTGAGTTTTTGGTATTTGCAGGTTTATTGGATCTTTATCCTCTTGGTCCTATCCAGTGACATTTTAACATTATCAAACTTCTCTAAATGTCGCAGAACATCTATGCACACTACATACGGGTACTAGTTTTATTGAGTATTTTGATGTGAACATATTTTCCTTAATCACTTGCAGAGTTGTATCTACTAAAGGGGCCTCATTTTCAAAACTAAATGTAACCTTGAAATTACGAATCAATTCTTCTGAGTTTGTTGTCTCTCTACACACTTCCATTTATAAGTAAAAATTCTTCGAGATCATGTGCAAGGTTTGTACAGACATATGTGTCCATTCTTTCTTTGGTACTTTAACCCATGTCGTAATGCACTATGTACCACACTCTGAATGACAACTCGACCCTATATACTTCTTCACAACATGTTATTTTCATGGTCCAAATCTGACCTGTAATAACCTTCTGCATTGCTTCCAATCCTCAATTTTTTCCTTATGCACACCCCACCATCTCGTAGAAGTCACTTTCAGCACGTTATCTTAAGATAATAGCCTTTGTTGATCTAGTATATACAATTCAAATTCCTTTATAAAAGAGTCTATTTGTATTAGTCCATCATACTTGGGTGGATCACATACCTCAGTTCCAATCCATCGTAACACATGAGTAATGTGAGGACATGTCCTTGTCGATACTTCATGCAATCATTGGTGTTATTTCTCTAATGTTTCTTTTAAGTCTAATGTGAAAAAACTAATACTTCACCAACTTAGTGCTCTGTCAACTATAGGATTCACATAATCATCCATCTGCATAGTCACATTATACAGGTTATCAATCTCTCTTCCCTTTGTTAGTTCCACAAATATTCTTCCCTCTATGGGATCCAATGGAATAATATCTTTCCAATATACTGGTTCAAATACCATAAGTCTCTTCTTTAGATATAACAGGGTCTGGTTATCGATATCCCACTCAATTCCTAACAATTTTTTATAAGGTTTGATTCCATCTACTATCTCAATCACTTCAAATTCAGCTAACTGTGCACTCCATCAATTTTAAAAGTCACCCCTAGCAGCCTTCAAATCGAAACAATCTTATGTTATTTTTCTAATCTTGACTTAATAGGTGACAAAATTAGCTTCAGTTTTCCCATTTTGTCCCAGGTCTTCTTTGGAAGGATGTTCACGTCACATCCAAGGTCTAAAATGATATTATCGATGTCTTATTCTCTTATCTTCACACTAAGTTAGAACTCCTTGTTCATCCTTCTCTTTTGATTTACTTGGTTAAGTGCTCATTGTACAATAACTTCTTATCTATCTTGCACACAATGACTAATTATTCTGTACAATGTATTCAACATAGTCTCATCCTTCATTATCTCTAAAAAATGTTTTAGGAAACTTTTCAAATTTATTACCTTCTCAACTTTCCTTTATATATCCATGTGTTCATAGAATGGAGGCATGCCATATATTGGAAGTCTGTCATTCAAAGGTGATGCATTCAAATTCGATTATATCCATTCTTCTCCTATCACTTATTTCCTTGCTTGCTTGTAGGTCTCTTTCTCTTTTACATGATCAAACAATGGAAAATGTTCTGCTACTTTCCTAACCCACTAGAGGATCTTATTCCCTTGATATGTTGCATCAACTCTAGTTCTTGTTCCTCCATTTGTAACCACTATTATCTTGGGTTGTTCATCATGTTACGCTGTTACTATCATGTGTACATTTGTGTTCTTATTTTCTTATCATTTTCCAGATAAATGTGGACAATATTCCATTGCATGGTCCAATAGTCTACATTAAGTACATGTTGTGCAAGGATTCAGATAGTATCGCACCAAGTGCCCAAGTTGATTACAATTATAACATATAATCATGCCTCTTCCTCTGCCAAATCCTCCTCTTGCATGAACTTTGAACCCTCCTCATCCTCCTTGATTATAACCTCTCGGTGTATTGTACTGTGGTACTCTTCCTTTTGGTCCTTCTTCCCTTTGGAATTGGTATGTATATGAAGTGCACTCTCTCATCAAATCTAGTGTGAGACAATCCTTTTCATCATGTTCGAAAAAAATTACAAAAGTTACAAAATAGGTTTCCACGGTACTCTAATACCTATGCATCAACATGAAGGAAATAGGTTGATGACCCATCATTTTACAATTTTTTCCCCATACTCTTAAAGGATTTGAGGCTCCTATATTCAAATACTACTAAAACATTGGGCATTCATTCTGATGATGACCTTCTATTATACATGTCACACACTAGACCTCCTTGTGATTTTCTTTTCCTTTCACAAGTTCTTGCAACTGAATAACCAGCGCTGCTAACTGTGACTAAAATTGAGCCCTCCCTACACCATTTTCTCCTATAGTGGATGCTTCCAATTTCATAAAAATTTCTAAGGCTTATGACTGCGATGAAATCTTATGTTTTGTCAAAGGGAAATGTTTATGCAACAACAATCACGCAATAAACCACTCCCTATGATACTCATCTAGAATATGGAAAGTGATTCAATCCTTTAGTATCTTGAATCTTTAATCGCAATCCTTCACTGATTTATTCACTATCTGATTGATATCCTTCAACTTTGTAATGCATTACAACTCAAAATTAGGTTTCTAGAATTCTTTGAATAGAGCTTGTCTTACCTCTACCAATATTCTAGTTTGTCTTGTAGGTGTAGTAGTATGATATTTCGTGTACTATAATAATGTGAAATATTTGAATGTCATCTCCAACTACGCAATATTAGCATCATCATATTGGATTTTCTTCATAGTCCATATTATTTCAAAACTGAACAAATTTTGTTCTAGATCGTCTATCCCCGCTCCATGGAAGAAATGCATTCTTAAAGTAGGATCTACCCCTACTATCATGTTCTGCACAATATTCTTTCCTAATAACACTAACTGATTATGAATTAACGTTCTAATTCCACTACTATGATTACTTTTACTACTATCTTCACTTCCTTCACTAACTATAATTGACAAATATTTTGATCTTACCTCAGTTCCTAGCAACACACATGGGGTTGTGGGTTCAACGCAGAGTCTTATATGAGTAGGATCTGCTTCTATTGGACTGCGCTGATGGATATTTTCTTCTATGCACATAATTTCTTCGATCTAGAGTATTACACCAGTGTCTCTTTCCTCGATCTCATTGTGCTTCCCCTCTCTCTCAGCCATAGTCCTCTTCCTATTTAGTCTAAATCTCTTACCACTATGTAATACTCCAATCTCTTCATTCTTCACACACTCTTCTTCTCTCGACATCTTCATTTGATCTGTTCCTCATTCCTTCTCTTCATCCCTCTCTATGCTAAGACCATCCCCTGGTCATCCCCTAGTCCCCCTATGTGAAAAAAGATGCTTAGCTACTAGGGAAATCAAATTCCATCTTCATAACTCCCTTATCACACAACAACATCTTAATCCAAATAGACAATGACTTCAAGTATCTTCTGTGTGGTCTCTTAAATAAATCCCTTTCAACAACTCTATATGACTGAGTACAATCTATGGAAAATTTAGTAATGTAACCTCACAATACACTATCCAGTTAGTAATCAACTACTCATGATACCTGATTTCTTATAGTATTGACTTGTCAAATTAACTCAGGAGTCCAATTTCTCGGAGAAAAAGTGCATAATCTTCCATTCTCTTCAACTAATCTCTGGATCCACTTTGGTAAAATACTTGGAAAATCAATAAAGAAAATTTCATGCAAATCTATAAACACATACCTTTGTAGCCATTTCTCTGTGCTAATGCATGAATTCTTATTATTGTCTATAAAAAAATCGATCTCCTTCGTGTCCAACCATTGTCCAATCTCCTTCTTAGTAGGTCTCTGTTAATTTTTCATAAGAGATGATATTGTATATGAATGAATATCTTATTACAATGATCAGTGTTCTATATATAAAGAACATATGGTGACCATCCATGAAGAGATGCGTCCCTTGGGTAATAAATATATTTATACTTTATATTATATTATACATATAATATAAAATTACTTTATATTTATACTTTATACTTTATTATATATATTTATACTTTATATTATAAATATATTACTACATTAATAATATTATAACTGATAATATTTCTTAGTAATTAATAATCTAATTATTAATTATCATTCTAGTAGAATGTCTTTCTGACGCTGCCCAAACATCAACACTCCCTCTAAACGAGGGAGACATTCTACATTATGCCAAGATTACCTCTGAAGATTACCTGTGAGTAGCTCTCAAATAGCTTCAACATGTCACCATGACATCCATTACCTCACAATGCATCTGTACCTCATCATGTGCACCATTGTGACTTGTTAGGAAATGCATCCAAGGCCCATGGGTAGTTCTCAAATAACTACATCATGTCCCTAGGACATCCACTACCCTATAATGCATCAATACCTGATCATGTGCACCCTTGGTCTCAATGCCAACCCTTTTTCATCTTGCATGAGATCCACCTGTCTCAGTGCCAACCCTTTTTCATGATGAATGAGATCCACATATCTAAGTTCCAACCCTTTTTCATGTTGGATGAGATCCACCTATCTTAGTGCCAACTCTTTTTCATGTTGAATGAGAACACTCAATGCCAGTTCTTTTTCATGCTGGATGAGTTCCACGTGTCTCAGTGCCAACCATTTTTCATGTTGGATGAGAACACTCAATGCCAACCCTTTTTCATGCTCGATGAGTTTCACCTCTCTTAGTGCCAACCATTTTTCATGTTCGATGATAACACTTAATTCCAACCCTTTTTCATTCTAGATAAGTTCCATCTGTCTCAGTGCCATCACTTTTTCATCTTGGATGAAAAAACTCAGTGCCAACCCTTTTTCATGCTGTATGAGAACACTCAATGCCAACCCTTTTTCATGCTAGATGAGAACACTCAGTGCCAACCATTTTTCATGCTAGATGAGTTCCACCTCTCTCAGTGCCAACCCTTTTTCATGCTGGATGAGAACACTCAGTGCCAACCCTTTTTTATGCTGGATGAGTTCCACCTATCTCAATGCCAACCCTTTTTAATGTTGGATGAGAACACTTAGTGCAAGGTTTTTTTTATGCTGGATGAGTTCCACATGTCTCATTGACATCCCTTTTTCATGATGGATGAGAACACTCAATTTCATCCCTTTTTCATGATGGATGAGAACACTCAATTTCATCCCTTTTTCATGATGGATGAGTTCCACCTATATCAGTGCCAACCCTTTTTCATTTTGGATGAGAACACCTAGTTCCAAACCTTTTTTCATGATGGATTAGTTCCACATGTCTCAGTGCCAACCCTTTTTCATGCTAGATGAGAATACTCCCTCTGAAGATGGACCACACCAAGCTTGTCCCTGAATTACTCAAACTTCTTCCTTGACAAAATATTGGTAAAAACCTCTACAACTTGATCCTCTATAGTCACGAAACTAGAGCCTCATTTCTCCCTTCTACACTATATCCCCGATATAGTAATATATGATCTCGACATGCTTCGACCTATCATAGAACACGGGTTTCTCTAACAACTTCATGCAACTCTAGTTGTCACACCAAATCCAAGTCGCCTCCAATCCGAGACCAAATAAATTAGACAAAAGTCCTGGAAGCCACATTGCTACTACATATGTTTCCAAATACTCAGCTTTAGTTGTACTGAGAACCACACATGACTTCTTGTTGCATCTGATGGAGCCTCTTAATCCTTATTGTAGTACCCATCTCCCTATAGAATTGACCATCCAAGTCCCTATCGAGCACTGAATATCAATTGAATATTCAACCTATTGTTAGCACTGTATAATTTGTGCTAATTCAGTGATTTGTTTTATCAATTAAATTCTAGCTGATGGATCTAATGTGATGAGTGAAAAAAATGGAATTTTGGGAAGAATTTTCTAAGTTTGGGGAAATATAAAAAATTTGGCCTTATAGCCAATTTATCCTTGGGTCTTATTATGATTAAAAATTTATCAATTTTTGGTTTTTAAGCCAAAAAAATTATTCTCTAGCTTATTACAGGGTCATATGTTCTATTTATTAAAATTATTGGGCCCACAGGCCCAATCTCAAATTAAGTCCATCAAGCGCCAAAGACCAAGTCCAAAAAAATTGATCCAAGCATCTACACCAACAAACAACACAAATTAGGAGCTAACACAACCCAACACACAAGCACCAATCCAAGCCATGAGGGAGGATACCACGAAGGAACTAATTTCTTAACGCATCAGTCAATACTGGAAAGCTCAACATTTTTAAACAATAAAAGAAACTTTCTTCCTATCGATGTGGGATTATTTCCCATGATGCAAAATAGACACGCAACAATGCGGGTGTTGAAATTTGCAGTTCCACAAAGGAAACCACTGACTGCCAAAAAAATTGTGCATCTAGATGTCATGATAGTTGTCAGGTTTAACCTCTTATAAATTTTCAACAGGTTTCTCAGATTATCAACGCCAATTTCAACTATAAATGTAAGACAAGTTCATAGTAGTTTGGAAAGAAGCTTCAAAATATGGATGAATGGATTACATATAAGAGTAGTTGGAAGGTTTAAACCTTGTAATCATATGGGTTTTTTTTATCTTCAATCCTTGACTATAGCTCACTCAACATACAGGAAAGTGGCAATGCTCTACAAGCCTAAAGGATTATTCATCAAAGAACATTATAATAAAATAATATTTCGGTCACATTACATCTGTAATGAAAAGATATCCTGAGGACATTTGTGAAGTTGAAGAGAAACCAAATGTTTCTTGGCATCCAAAACTTGAAGTTGAAGCAAGGTATCATCAACAATGACATTTTTCATATTGGTCCTTTCCTATCCCCAATGAATATGCTCAAAATAAACCTAGTGTTTGTAAAGTAAATGGGACAACATATTCTTTGTTATCTATGACACTTGGAATTATCTTCATATGTACATCCACCTCAGGAAATTGATCTAATAAGTCGTATAATGGTGTGTAGAAAATGTAGAAATTTAGAGTAAGAAGAATAATTGTGGGAATATATGAGCCCGAGATTGGAGACCATCCATAGTGTAGGATAAAATTCCAATTTATGTTCCAAAATTGTGGGCATGAGGTAAAGCAGTTTGCAGGTGTTTAAAACGTCAGTGAAAGTGATAGAGTATTCAAAGCCATTAGTATGCCATGGGATGCAATTCATAGTAACAATCAAATGTATCCTAGGCATCACAACTCAAGGAGCTTCACCTTTTTAATTGATGGTTATCTCACACTTATACCGATTTTTATTCATCAAATCTTTTGTATGTATTATAGGTGGGATACAGAGGTAAACAAAATGTAACGGGTGAAGGCCGAACCTGCATTCAAGTTTTGAATATTGAGAAACAGTTTACTGCCAAAGTAAATGTCAAGGTCATTGACAAAAAGTTCAAGCGCTATTTGGTTTATGTTTGGAACCATGATTTTGATGATAGGGTATGAAAATTAGCTGGTGTCAACCTATTGTCATTTTTCGAGTGGAGATTTATTTTGAAATTCCCGGACTACAGAGATTGGTTTCCAATGTGATAGTGTCAACCGATATTTGAAGAATGTTCGATAATTCTTGGACTGAGGCTATTGTTCAATTTTGTTTAATAGTAAGCAATTCGAGTAGTTAAAGAACATCGATGGCACCTAGAATATACCACCACCCAGATTTTCGATGATTTGGTGGAAAGTTTTTGGCAACTAAGAATTTGAAGGAGGCAGGATGTCAGCACTCCAAAGCATGAAAGTAGATTGAAGACAAGTGGATGGGCATTTTAAGGATACTTGGCTACATTTTAAGAAATCAATCACTATTCTATTTTTGAAGAGAATCCAAAACCAAAAACAAAACTCCAGATTTCCAGCAGTAGTCAAATATATATCTCAGATTTTGGGCCCAATAATTTACAGCAGTTAAGACAACCATGATTTGTGCCAGATTTGATGAAGCAACTTAGAGATTTGAGTGATTTTTTTTTCTTTTTAGACTTATCATCATTCAAAGATTGTAATCCTAGATTTGAAAAAAATCATCAGTGAAAAGGATACCTTGCAGTAGAAGATTCAGGAGTAGATTGAGGATTCTTAGGCACAAAATCAACAAGTAGATGCTTGTTCCAAATTTAAAGGAGAATTGACTAGAAACCTTAGTAATTCGATATATTTTGCAGCTTAATATAGATTTTGTTCATTTTTAACCTCTAACAATGTTGCAGCCACCAACTAAACAAAGTTTTTGAAGAAGATCAACACGTTGTTTAAACTCACTACACAACTGTTGTAAGTTGTAGTTACACCACAAATTACAATAGTTCGCTATGAAAAAGTGACAAGGAGCCTTGTCATCACTAAAGCAGTTCCATATTTTACTCCAACCATCCTTGCATTCGAGGAGATAAGTGCTAATTCAGTTTCCACATTTTAAGGCACAAAATGGCAAGATACCTGGCAGCAAAAGAGCAGTAAATACACAGGTGGTAGAGCATTCCAATGTTTTAGATGCATCCTTAGCAAGTAAAAATTTAGAAGCATCAAATGAAGGATTCGATCCATATTTTAAGGCCACAAGAAAAGGTACATATAGAATATAATTAAGAGACACGTGACAGAAGATCTTACCTAATCCTAGTAACTTTGTGACTAATAGAGTTTCAGCTACTTGAATATCACTGCAATAGATTTATTTCCAGTTTATCTTTTATGATTCTTATTTGATTTTATTTCCAACAAACCAGGAACATATTATGTTATTGTTTGATTATTTAAGCAAGCATTTTATAAGCACAAAGGGTTCGACTGGATGGAGAGAGGCCTTCCTTTGTAGATGGAAAACTCTGCATTTTCTCATGAATTTTAATACAAGTAAATAGTGTTGTTTTATAGCAGAGATTCATCACGGTGTCCCCTTTTAGTGTATTTTTCCCCAGTTCACATTCATTTCACTTTTGTTCTTTCTTCTAAGTATATCTAAGAGTAAATGATTAGAATTCATCCTTGATATATTCTCCCCTCATACAGTTAATGCATGTGTCATGTTTTAATGATTGTTGGTCAAGAATTCACCCTTTGTTAGGTGCTTTGTTCATTGTAATCGGCCTTCATGTTATTTCTTCTAAAGTTACAATTGATAATTCATCCTTATTAGATGCTCTCGTTTGTAATGGAATTTTATTATTCTTTTTTACAATTGAGAATTCATCTTTATTATATTCTCTTGGTTGTAATGGGATTTTCTTATTTCTATATTGCCATCATCTAAATATTGTTTATTGCTGAAAAAGGTGTGCTTATTTTTCCTTTGTTCCCCCAGGAATACATATCTGTGTTAATATTCATAGTATTTCATAATTTGACTCCATTTCCCAATGGTACTTTATCTCATGTTTGTCCTACCATCTCTTTAAAACAAAAACAAACCTATCTTATATCAGAATCTGACCTCTAAGTGTTATTATTGTATATTTATTGAGTGTGAAAGCCTTTTGGATTTGAGAGATCCCTCTCTGATTGTATTGGTTAGAATACAATATTAAGCTGGTTGAAATGGTTACCTTGGGATTTCTTTGATAGAACCTACAGAAAATTTCCAAGTGTTAACACCTGCTAAATTTAACACTTGTCCTCCAAAAAAATTCCCATCATCCTCTTCTTGTAGGTCTTATCTACAAGTCAAATTCAGTCCAATAGTCTACAATTTTCGAAGCCACACTCCTCCATGACTTGTTGCACATGATGCCACATACTCAACTTCAGCTGTACTGAGCGCCAAACATGACTGCTTCCTACATTTGGCGGAGTCTCCTGTTCCTTATTGTAGTACCCAAATCCCTATGGAACTGATTGTCCAACTTCCTCTCCAACACTGAATATCAACTAGATCTTCAACGTGTTGAATTCATAATTTATCCTCCAGAACAAGTCTCATCATCCTATTCTTGTAGGTTTTACCTACAAGTCAAATTCAGTCCAATAGTCAACAATTTACGAATCCACAGTGCTTCGTGACTTGTTGCACATGCTATGACATACTCTGCCTCAACCGTACTGAGTGTTACACACAACTTCTTCCTGCTTCTCTATGAAACCATATTGGAGCTTAGACTTAAGAAATATTCCAAAGTACTCTTCCTATCAGGAATACTACCGGCCCAATCTGAATCCAAATATCCATATAACCCGAACTCATGGTCTATCACATACCTGAGACCATAATCCAATGTACCCTTAAGGTACCTCAACACATGTTTTGTTGTGACCAAATGAACCTACCTGGGTGACTCCATATATTGACTCAGAGTGTTGACAAAAAAATATATATCTGGTCTTGTGTTCGTCAAGTTCATCAACCAACCCACAATCTGCCTATATATAATAACATCCATAGTCTCTAAAGTTGTATCCTGTAGCAATTTCATATTTGATACCACAGGTGTATCCATTTCCTTACAGTCCAACATCCCTAACCTCTTCATGATTTCTACTATATACTTCCTTTGATTCAGAAATATCTCATCCTATCTTTGCCATACCTTGAGACCCAAAAAGTAATGTATCATTGCGAGATCTTTCATCTCAAACTCAGCACCCAATTTTTCTCTTACACTCTGAAATGATATTTTACACACCTGTTTATAAATAGGCCATCCATATATAGTAGTAGTATTACCAGACCATCATCCACAACCTTAAAGCAAAGGTTAGGATTGCATTGTTGTTTATAAATCCTAATCTTGTCAAAAAATTATCGATCATTCCATACCATGCTCTCAGTTTCTTCTTTAATCCATATAAATCCTTCTTCAATATGCACACTGAATGTCCCGCAGTTCTCACGTACTCAACAGAGTATTCTAATAATACAAGGACCACTCTTCTTGATTAGGATGCCATCTGTGCCACAAGAATAATTTCATTCCTTCTGGATGTTGAAATCCTCACATTTGAGTCTTATTTCCTTTAGAAGACTATGCTAGGGCCATTACCCATTTATCAAATTACCATGACCAATCCTGGAAGAGTTTCATCCCGATGATGAAACATTAATGCTTAAGAATAACTTCTGAAATTACATAAAATCTCAACACTCCCTTTTAATATGGAAGGTATTATCTCTAGCACAGACTCTAACGCTTTCGCCATCCACACAAGATCATGACCATTAACTGTCAGACACACAAATCTATACATCATAGGAAATCCATAGTGACTTCACAGCATGCATCCAGGGCTGGTGGGTAGCTCTCTAATAGCTACAACATGTCATCATGAGACTATCCAGTTTCCCACAGAAAACATCTGAAGCCATCACACCCTCTGAGGATATATAGTATTTGGATTCATCTTCTCCCTCTACATGGATGTGCTAACCTCCTCTTCTTCTTCTTAAGTACATGGATGTGCACAACTCTATGTCTAAATAGTCTTGTTTCATGTTTCTTCCTACGACTGCCATTATGGATCCTTCTCAGAGATATTATTGTGATACACCTAGAACAAGAAAAAAGAACAACAAAAAGAATCTCTTAGAGGAGATAAATTTATCTTGCGCACAACTATATACAGTGACCCTCGAAATGATACATCTTCTATGAACACACATCCATCATATACTTGACATGATACGACTAACCATGTTGATTTTCTAGTGTTAAATTAGATAAGCACAATTTTCCGCAAGTCATAATTACTTCCAACGATATTACTTTAGTAAACTCTAGAACATTACTAAGTAATCACCCTTAAAAAATTTCAACTACTTAGAAACTTCGATCTCTTCCTTAGATCACTTCCTACGTGTGAGAGAGAAAAATATGTGTGTCTATTGTTGTGTCTTTTTATAGTAATATTAAATTGATCCAGAAAGACATGTCTCTTTTAAAATTAAATTAAATTTTCTTTCTTGTAAATAGTTGGAGAATACATCTCGTAACTACCAAAAGATTAATTTGGTTATAATCCATCCACATAGTATTTGACTTTGTTAAATTGTTCCTCCATAATTCATGTGATTCTTTGCATAAATATAGGTAGAAGTAAATATGCAGTACATTCCTCATATTTACATAATTAGACATTTTTACTAGAAATTACTTCCCACCATAATTTATGGAATTCTTTCTATAATTTAGGTAGGAGTAAAAAGTAAATATGTTTTACATAGAGATTGCAACAACCCCATAAATTTGACACTCCCAAGACTTTACTCTACTCTCATTTTCCTGGCCGGTCCTCCTGTGAGGGAGTAAAGTCGAGTCCCACTCTGATACCATGTTGTTTTTTCATAAGAGATGATATTTTATATGAATGAATATCTTTTTACGATGATGAGTGTTCGATATATAAATAAAATATGGTGACCATGGTGACCATCCATGGAGAGATGCATCCCTTGGGTAATAAATATATTTATACTTTATAGTATATTATGCATATAATATAAAGATACTTTATATATATACTTTATTATATATATTTATACTTTATAATATATATTTATACTTTATATTATAAATATATTATTACATTAATAATATTATAATTAATAATATTGTTTAATTATTAATAATATTATTATTAATTATCAATCTAGTAGAATGTCTTTCCGATGCTGACGAAACATCAATAGTCTCCACATCCCCCTTAGTCGCAGATCCCAATCCCAACAAAAAAATCATTTGTAGGTGTGTAGTGGGAAGACCCAAGGTTCAACATTAATTCACAAATAAAAACCCAAAAATACCGTCCCTTTCGACATCACGCACAAGCAGGTGAAGTCTCGCCTGGGGTATCTATGGGGAATGCAAGAACTAGAATTCCACAGTCCTGAAGAGAATGGAGAGTGTTCTAACATTCATTCTGAATTAACATTCATTCAACATGAAATATACCCTATGTGTGAGATCATAACAACATAATAATGCATGATAGATTCATTTTAATTAATCATTCAACATGTGTGTGGAACCATCAGATACTTATTCATATTAACTCGTATTCATCTATTACATGTGCATAATAAATAGAATAAACCAACACACCATGACAAAAAACACATCAAAACACAATAATTTAATGTGGTTCACCCCAATTGGGATACGTCCACAATGGCTAGATTCTTATATTTAAGTACCAAATAAACACCAGAGATTTGAATGCAAAAATACACCAATATAGATCCAAGAAGAATATAGAAGAAACCACACTTTGTCATAAGAAAACCCTTAGGGTGGATAAACACCATACAATGGGTCCTATTATGGAAAGGATCCTTTCATGTTCAATTTCCTCTTCGAGGGGGCATCCACCTATTGAGATATCGCTCCAAATACACTGCTTATCATCTTCTCTTATTTCATTCCTTAAACCCCTTCATATAGTGCTACCAACCAACTATGAACATTCTATAGGAGAAACCTTCTAGAAGTGTAACATTCTAAGAATTCATCTTACATTTATTATGTCTAACTACCATAGTGGGCCTTATTTAATACTATAGTGGGCCTAGTCCACCTTACATTGAATGGCCTTCACTATTATCACTATGGGCCCTCTGGTCCCTCCCACTACCTCTCTAGATACTTAGCATTCCATCCCCCTTATGAAAGCATTTTCATGAATGCTTGTTATGAGAGTGTCCAACCATATACCAAGGTCCCACGGATAACTGTGGACCATAGTGCTGAAGTATACTAGAGAACTAGGGTCCCATGTAGAATTGAAACACACCACACTGAAGTAGTCCAATTGACATTGTAAACTAGGGTCCCATGTCCAAAGGCTCATGTGAACTCCACACAGAAGATATCTAAACCCAATAACCAACTAAAAATTATGCTCCTAAGATTGACACCTATCATGTGGATCCAAATAAGAAGACCCATCCCCATAGTGGGAAAGGATCGTAGTTAAGTATGGAAGGAATAATACCATTTTAGAATATGAAGGATGGACACTAGTAATCATAATTGGCTCCTGATTTGTTATATTGATGTTCTCTACAAAAGGTGGAGTAGAGTCGTCAAATAAAATATGAAAGTGGATGCCATCAGAGAAATGACAACTATCCATATACCAATCACCACAATTAGCCTCAAAATCATACCAAGCATATACTTCTTGATTATATTCATCCATGATGTCTGACATAAGATATATCTCCTTCTATATTCTTTTATATACTTCTATATTCAGAGAAAAATATAGAAGAATCACACTTTAATATTATCAAACCTTTATGGTAGGGAAACACCATACAATGGATCCTATTATGGAAGGGATCCTCTCCTATTCACTTTCCTCTTTGAGGGGGCATTCTCCTATTGATATACTGCTCCAAATACACTACTTTTGAACTTCTCTTATTTCATTGCTTGAACCCATTTATATAGTGCTACCAACCACGTATGCACATTCTAGAGGAGGAACCTTCTATAAGTAGAACCTTCTAAGAAGTCCTCTTACATTTATTATATCTAAATACCATAGTAGACCTTATTTAATACTATAGTAAACCTATTCCACCTTACATTGAATGGCCTCCAATATTATCACTATGGGCCCTCTAGCCCACCCCACTACCTCTCTATCTACCTAACACTTATATTATTCATTAATATTAAGTCCTTACAATAGGTGTGCATTGCACCCTATCCATTCGCACATACAGTTCGCACTTAGTTCATTCTCGCTCTCTGAAATTTACTACAGGATAAACTATTATTCTCTCATTCAATCTCCCTATCATCATATGATCGCCTCTACCCAAAAACCCATTACATATTTATACATTGATACTAGGGCTTATCCCATTACAAAACACACCAAAAGGTCTAACTACTTCTAACTAATTTCCATCTTTTGTGCGTGCCAACTCCTGAAAATGCACTAACTGTCTTCCTTTCCTCTACACACACTACTCCTTAGCTGACATGTGCACAATTTTGTCCTGCGCAATTTCCAAAACTTGTCCCAAAATTACATAAAAAGGGACATCATGGTGTAATGGCACAATTGTTCTCACTAAATGTTGAAACATATAGACCCTATGTTCCAATGGAACTCCAAAAATTTGTACGAAATCATTCCAAAATGTTTGAATATATTCCTAAGGGTATTCCATCTTCTCAAGTTCATGACCATTCTATTCATTTGCAATGAGGAAGTGTACCACCTAACATCAGGCCTTACAGATACCAATATGCACAAAAGAGTGATATTGAGTGTATGGTTCAAGAAATATTAGAGCCCAACATTACTTAACGTGTCAAAAGTGATTTTTCTTCACCAATGACGATTCTTACAAAAAAATGCGGTTCATGGTGTGTGTGTCCATATTATAGAAAACTCAAAAAAATTACCATTAATGATAAGTTTTGTATTCTTATTATTAATGGATTATTAGATCAATTACAAGGAGACACATTTTTTAAATAAATTGGATCTCCACTTTGGATATAATCAAATAAGAATGATGATATAAGAAATTCCCCAAATATCCTTTTGTGAACACATGAAGTTCATTATGATTTTATGGTGATGCCATCTGGCCTTACTGATGCACTTTCAACATTTCAAAGATTGATGAATTCTATTTTCAAACCCTTACTCCAAAAAATTGTGTTACTATTTTTTGACGATATAGTGATCCACAACAAATCTTGGGAAGATAATGTAAAACATGTTAAAATGGTGTTAAAACTATTGGAAGAGAAGAAAGTATATGCACAACCTTCCAAGTGATCCTTTGGGGTTCGACAACTAGAATATTTGGGTCATGTTGCATTTCATGAAGGTTTCAAAGTGGACCCTAACAAAATTAAAGCGATGAGAGAATGACCAATTATGAAAATGTTGAAGAATATTAAAGGATTCTTAGGATTCACATGATATTACTGCAAGTTCTTAAGGAGTTGTGGTCAAATAGAAACACATATAACATTGTTATTAAAAAATGAGGCATTTACGTGGAATCAAGAAGAAAAAAATTATTTTTAAAATACTAAGGAGCCTATGTGTACAATGTTGGAACATCAAGTGATTATTTTTCATCACAATCCTCCTGGAATCATTTGATTGGGAAGTTCACTTACATTTGGAAATATTCAGTAAGGATATCGACCAAATATCTACATTAGTCAGTCGAGTAGTTGACAAGTATGTCATTCAGAAAGTTTACCAGTAGTCAAAGACAGTCAGCCAATGGATCAAACAACTGATCAATCAACTGTGAGTTGGACACATGGATGGTCAGGTTAAGAATCCTTGTCGAGTTAACTATACAACATGGATTTGATGCAGTCAACTCTAACAACCGACAATTATATGTGGACAAGATCCTCTCAATTTCAAGGAAGTTGGTTATAACTTGAAGCTATAAATAGAAGACCTAATGGGTCATTATCATCATGATGACATCATTTTTATATATAAGATGTCCAATAAGAATTTTGATGTTCTAATCATAGTGCATTGTGCTTAAGTGTTGTAACGATGTCTTTAGACACCACCTTCTGTCTTCAAAATATTATTTCCTCTTAGATTATATACAATTATTTTTGTCTATTTCATATCATGTTACACCCAATCCCTAACATGGTATCAGAGTATGGTTTAAAACCTCACTTGTTATCTGCAAATATTGTTGAATTTGATCTATCATGTGATTGAAACAAATCTGATCTTTCTATATGTCGAATATGGATTTGAATATCGATACCGTAATTTTGAATGGATCAAATTGTGTAGTATTGGAACCAAACATGGAAAACCTACTAAAGAGTAAAGGACTATGGAAGTCTCTATAGACTATGATTCCATATCTAACAGACGATCGTGAAAAGTTCATTGTTGATGGAAAGAAGGATGAGGTTGTAGGGGTCATCACGACCTATATATCACGGGAGATTCATTTTCACATAATTTGAATTGACTTCCCTCATCAGGTTTGGATGAAGTTGAAGACAATTTTCAACAAATTTGATGAAATCCATGTCATGTAGTTTGAGAAAGAGTTGATCTTTCTCGATCTTCTTTCTTTTGAAAAAACAGAGGATCACTTGGTGTGTGTGAAGGAACTGCATTTGAAATTTAGAAAATGTGGAAAGAATTACCAGAAGAAATACAAAAAACTCATCAAGTTGGTTCCGATGAACGTGAGAACACCATTCGACGTGTTCATTTTGACTTTCTACACCAACTAGCAAGGAAACAAGGAAGATGGTAAGGATTACACCTCTGAAGATTGTTGTGGTATTTTGATCACTTATCACCACATATTTATTGAATAATGAAATCTTGGTGGTAAACATCAAGCCCACTTGCCCAAGGGAAAGTGGAAGGTGAATCACAAGGAAAGAGGATGGTTTGACACCCCTATATAAAGATATGGATTCCTCGACCATAAACCTAAAGGGAAAACATGAAAACTATCAAATTAGAAAGAAGAAGACATTTCATTACTATGGAAAGACTGGACATGTGGAGAAGGTATGCTGCAAGAAGATAGGCGATTTAGAAGAGAAGGTTAAATTCCTTGAAGGAGATGTGTTCATTGTTCACGAAACCACTGATAATTTCACCTTCCAAGTTGGAACTTCTCGAGAATTTTTGTCTCATTCTACACAGAATGGATGGGTAGTTGACTATGGGTGAAATCATCATATGGATAAGGATGCCTCCTTGTTCACCTCCTTGAATAAAGCTAAGGAGAGGAATATTTATGTTTTCGATGATTTTTCTCTTGATATTGCTGGTCATGGTGATGTTTCATGCTGACATGGGAGAACTATCGATGTTTATAATGTGCAAAAACTTAGTTCCAATTTTATGTCTATTTCTTAGTTAACATAGATAGATAATATTCTGTAATTCTGTCCAGATCGGTTCTTTGTTCGAGGTTGAAGAAATGTCATTTGATTATCACTAGAGGGTTTCTCAACCTGAATGATAGTGTGTATAAATTATGTGACACGACTCGACCTGACCTCGAGCCAAATTCTCTTGTTTCTCACATTCATGAGAGAAGTATAAATTGGCATGAATGACTCGTAAATCTAGATTTTTGAAATTTGCAAATTATGGAAACTCATAAAATGGTTGTTGGTTTACTTAAATTTTTTCCCCTCTATAAAGGATGTGTTCTTGGAAATCATCATCAATCACCCTTTGACTTTGGAAAAGTGTGGTGAGAACATAACCTCCTGAAATTGGTTTGCAATGATGTATACTACATAAATCTACCTTCCTTATTAGGTGAAATATATATATTGACATTCATTAATGATATCTCTCATTTCACTTGGGTTTATTTTTTGAAGAATAAGAATATTATCTTTGAAAATTTTAGAGAAATTAAATCCTTTGTTGAAAAGAAGTGTGACCAACCCACCAAATTCCTGATATTACACAATGGTGGTTAGTATGTTAATCGACCTTTTGAAGAATACCTATTTTGATCTAGTATTGACTGGAAGTGGTGGGTTCCTCACATATCTCACTAGAATGGAATCACAAAATGCAAGAATAAGACATTAGTCAAAATGGATAGATTTATTTTGCATGCCAAATATTTTCCTCCTCACTTCAGGGCTAAAGCTCTATATTGTGAAAACTATTTTCTTAATTACATCCCCACTCAAGCTATTCCTTCAGTGACTCGAGTCAAACAATGGTGTGCAAAGAATATGTTAGTAGACCACCTCCATGTGTTTGGATGTTTTTCCTAGGATCACATTTCTTATGATTGCATAAATAAGTTGGATGTAAAGTGTCATGTTTTCATCATGATGGGCTACTCTGAAGAGTCCAAGGCCTATCGACTATTTGATCCTATCAAACAAAAAATTATTGTTAGATGAAATGTATGGTTTGATGAGAAGTCTTCTAGCATCAAGTTTTTGAATGAATCCTTTAGATTTTTATAGGATGATCACTTCGATGTTATTTCTTAAATTGGTTCTCCTTTTCCATTTTTCAACTCTTTGAATGGTCAGTAAAACTCTATTCATGTTTCAGCTAGACCATCGACCTCCATGTAAATTAGTGCATTGTTATCTGTTTCGACTGGTCCACCATCTCCTTCGACTAAAATTATTGCAAAATCTGATCGACCTTATCGAGTTAACAATAGTTCACCCCTTTATTGTCAACCTAGATGTGTTTCCAAGACAATTGAAGCTATTGGACTTGATGTTGGCGATATCTCTTATGGATTACAAAATCAAAGTCAAAAGAAACATGCCAGTGTTGCATTGATGACTTGTGTACTTGAAAATTTTGATCATGTTACCTACTCAAATTCCCAAGGTGAACCTGAATAGGAACATGTTATGTATATAGAAATTGATTGTTTGTCAAAGAATCACACTTGGGAATTGGTTCCTTGACTGCAAGGAAAGAATGTTGTGAAGTGTTGATGAGTCTACAAGACCAAATTTACCTTTGAAGGTATTTTTGAGTATCACAAATCTCACTTGGTTATCAAGGGATTGTTGAAATATTGGTTGTGATTGATGTCAAATATTGAAGAAGTTTGATATCCCTAAAGTTATGGTTATGTAACCCAAAATTGATCCAGGAAAAATGTCATGAAGGACAATGTAAATGCAGGTAACACACTCATGAATGAATATTCCCCATCATGTTGTTTCTGGTGATAGGTGGTATTCCACATGGTTTCTCATGATTGAGTATATATTCCCTCATTAAGTTGGAAGCCCAATAGAATGGTTAAGAGACTCATAGTTGGTTACAAGTCAATTAATGAAAGAGTAAAGTGGTTGTAACAAGAAAGTTCAAGAAGCCCTAAGATTAAGGAGAGAGGTTACCAAGAAAAATTATAAACACACCTCAAGGAGTCTCTCATAAGAACATTCACACATTAATTCTATTGACTATATATCTTATGAGTAAGTAATATTTTGGTAAGTTTGTGATGGAGAAATATGAGGCAAAAAAAGAGTGAGAAGTGAAGAATTTTCAGGATTGTAGAGGAGAGTGGGAATTTATGAGGAAACCCTAGTGTTCCTGATACCCGCGAGTCAGACTACTAGCGTCTTGTGATGCATTATTTCTAGTTTTCTAGGGATCATCACATGAGGCCCTGCTAGACAACAAGTCTTGGCCCTGTGAGGGTAACACAAATCTGAAGAGGACTTCTAGTTTTAGGTTGCAACAAGGGTTGATGGTACAACATGTTTATTATACAATCTGAGATGGTATGCTACAAGTTTCATGAGTAAAGGTATAAATTTTATGTGTTTGTTTGAGGCTTGCTTCATGGATGGTATGGCATATCCTTAAGGAATATCTTGGACACCTCTTGGGAATAGTGTTGTAGGTGATATATGCTTGATAAATATTCTTGGTGTTTGGTCTATGGATGTCATGGTTCCTTGTTAGAGGCGCATAGCTTTGATATTGTCTTGAGGCACATTATTTGGTACTTGTATATAATTAATGATATGGTATAGATACATGCTCATGTTGATGATCCGTTACATATTGATGAGACAATGACAGGTCGATACAGTGACTCGTTCGATACAACAACATGTTGATAGTAGCAGTGATTGTGGTAGTGACAATTTGGTCTACACTTATATTTGAGGGTGACAAGATGGGGAAAGGAAAGAGGGTTTTATCCTTCTTCTAGGTGGTTCTGGAGAACACAGGTAATTGGAGCTCCCTTTAGGTTGGAGCCCTAGAATCAAGGAGTCATAGCCTCCTTCTGGCTGGAGCCAGCGAATTTAGGGAGTTGTAGCTTCGTTCAGGTTGGAGCCTGTAAATAGGGGGTTATATCCTCCTTCCAGTTGTAGTTGGAGAATTGCAAAGTTGGTGCTTCCAATGAATGTATTCCTTTATATGTAAGAATTTTGTTTTGTGATTTTATCCCATTTGTGTTTCCACGTAAATTATGGTGTATTGTGTTCCTGTGGTTGTTTATTATGTAATGTTGATTTATACTATTGATGATATATTGAATGCTAATGATAAAATTTTGATAAATTTGAAGAATACATGTTTTTCTTAAAAGTGGTAAAAAGAGATCATATTGTTTCACCACCCCCCCTCTCAGTGTTCAAAAAATTGGTATCAGAGCAGGTCCTTCAAGAAACAATTTAACCAGCAGAAGGAGATCATGGAATACACTAATATTGGAGAACCAAGGTTTGTTGGTCAGAATTATTCCTTCTGAAATAAAAGGATGCAAACCTTTTTATAGGAACAAGTATTTGATGTTTGGAAGTCATTAGTAGATGGATATGCAACACCACCCACTCCCCCAACTAACAAATATGGAAAAAAACTCTACAAAAACAATTCAAGGGATAAAGGAACTATTCTGAGCAGTCTGGATGATTCATTATTTGTCAAGGTTATGCATTGCAACAATGGAAAGGATATTTGTGATAAACTTCAAAATATTTACAAAGGATATTCCAAAGTCAAGGGAGATAAGCCTCAAATTCTTAGAGATAAGTTTGAGAAATTGAAGATTGAGGAAGATGAAGACATTGCAACCTACTTTTAGTGAGTTGTCGAAACAATGAACATTATTAAAGGACTGGGAGAAGACGCTGATGAATCAATGGTCATTCAAAAGGTTCTAAGATCTCTCCCTATTGTTGACGATTACAATCACAATGAGGAATTTCACCCGCAAAGTATTGCTAAAGCCTTATTATTTAAACTATGCTAATAATATAATACTTGTAGGTGGGACCCCCTTGTAGACTGAAGGCTCGAAGATAGTCATATGACACATTTTTTTGTTGTTGTTTTGATGCTTCTTAGAGGGTCCTATATGGTTGACAGTGCATTCATGGTTTCATTTTGGATATAGTAACAAGTGGATGATGCATTTTATGGGATTTTCTGCTATTTAAAGCTTTATTTTTATGTTATGATCGGCATATATTTACAGTTGTTATGTTTAATCTTGTCACCATGATTTATTACCTGGCTACACATACACAAGAAATATGTTAGTGATGAGATAACCAAAACAAAGAGAAGAAACTTATGGGAACAATCCTAAAAGAAAGGGCCTATGCTTAAGCTATGTTAAAGGTTATGTGCAAATGGAAATGTGAAACATGTTAGTGTTAGTGCTAACTATTATATGGTGGTTAGTGGATATGTGATTTTTCATTTGAGTTATTTTTGGGTGCATATGATATGGAAATGCGTATAGTATGACATGAGGACTTGGCAAGGATTAACATGAATGTTTTGGGTGGCACATTTGGCAATGAATGTGGTCGCAGATTTCAATGGTTTGGAAATTGATTACATGGTTTAAATGATATGGTGAGTGTTTCTTTATTGTACTTAAGAATTGAATAGAAGAGGATATGGAAGCGACGTGAAGTAAATTCACGTCACTCCATACTCCCCCCATCAGGCCATCACCCTAGTATGGTTCTTGTTGCATTTTTATCTGCTGGTGGTTAAGCTCTGGAGTTCAGGCTTGGGAAGAAAATTCTCAACAAACTCTCCCTTTTAAGCTCTCGGTTACAGGTATGATTCTTTTTCACCCCATCCATGAATTACGCTCTATGTATGAATGAACAATGGATCAGTAATGCTTGGGTTTGTGTTTTCCTGAGAACTGCAACTGTGTAAATGCGTGTTTTTTCTCTCTGGAATGATTGTGTAATTTTTCAGATTGCAAGTAAAATAATTGATTTTGGTTGAGTTGTGCATTCATTGGTTTCTCTGTCGGTTAAAATCGTGGTGGGTCTCTTTGGAGTTTTAAATGAATATGGGTATTATTGCTCTCTGTTTTAATTGTGGAGGGTTTCACTCTGTGTATTGTTTCTGGTTGCTTCTTCACAGTTAAGAGGGTAACCCTGTCCAGTCGTGTTCGGATTGCCATTTGGTTTCTATGTATTTTTTCCAGATTCATGGTAGTGGGATTATTCACATGGTATTGGCATCAAAGTATCTCAAAAGTTGGTCTTAAGGTGGTCATAATGTCGATATATTTGATATATGGCTGTTGGGTGATATAAGTTATGCCTTAGGTTATGCTTCTTCGATGGCATTGTTGTCAAATGATTTGGCTCTTAAGAAATAGATAGAGGTTATACCTCTATGTGTTATGGGTAGCTATCATTGTCCAATGGAAATTTTCTTCTCCTCTTCAAATGCAAGACACACTATGTGCATCATTTTTCTACCCTACCCGTCCTTGTTTCCTCTGTGGCTAACTGTAGTGCCATTGCCCAGACCAGGATTTATAAGGAACCATGTGGTTTATACTATGCTTCTATCGAAGGGTCTTTGCCTATGGTTGATATGCCTCTAAGGAACTCCATTTCTCTGTTCTATTGATGGTTGAGCACACTCTTGATTACCTCTTTGTATTTGTTGTGACAGAGCCCGATTTAAAAAAATCCCCAACTGTTCTTACTCATATCAGGCATCTTTTTTATTGTCAAAGATTGGTTATCAAGTAGAGTGGTTATGGAATATTTTTTCGAGTCCCTATCTCGTCTTCCTATGATGAAATCGGTTGAAAAGTTGTGATTGGGAATGAGTAATAATATGCAGTCAAAGGGATGCCTCTTTCTCCTTATACCTTCGATCGTTGTGTTCTTACAACATGGTGTTAATTGAAAATTGGAGACTACTGTGTGTTTCACTAGGCCCGATCAGGATCATAGAAAATTATGGAATTGGCAATTGTCTGTATTTCGTTATGTTCATTGTGGATCTATTATGGAATCATCGCTCATATTGTGAATGGTTTCATGGACAGTGATGAATCTCAGGTTTATGTTGAATGTGGTTCTGTTATAAGAACTTATTGGTTGATATGTTGAAGAATGTATGAAATCGGGCATGTTTTAGAAGTCTGTTCAATTTGGAAAGGGACATGTGCATATGTTTTAATTGTATGATTTTGAATTTATGGACTATGTATGATATTTTTGTAGCGATGTGTTATGGATAGAGGTGGAGAATTTTTTATGTGTCTTAATAACCAAATATCAATATAGCATAGAAAAACATCAGAAATAGTACTCAACACCTTGAAAAAGAGATAATTTCATATAATAAGCCTCTTCGAGGGGGCAACCTCCTTTTACCCCACTTAAATATTCAAG
>SNQJ01S0000456.1:124215-195895 GCA_010110895.2 Picea sitchensis
TTGCTTGAGATTTATCAATTGGCTAAAGAAGGTATTGCTCCTTTTATCCTCATAGTGTGCTATCATTTATTTCGTGAAAATTGTCCAAGTGACGAGTGATTTGTGAGAACAAAACCATCGATAGCATACAAATTGATTAGGTTCTAAATATAAAGAATAAATTCGTACCTTTTGTGTATGTGGCACATTATGGAGATCAAAGAATTGCTCCATCTGAAGTATCCATGTGATCGGGTCCTTGTCATCAAACTTCCTCATATCAATCTTAGGAATGTGGTTGGTCTTCAAACCAAAGTTGGAGTTTCTCCATTCTTGATTCACCTTCCTTGTGTCCTCATCATGAATTTCATGGGATGCATTTTCCCTTTCAGGTGTCTTCTCTGTTATGAAATTTTTCAATACTTCCATGATATCCCCTTTTAAACCCTCCATAATCTCTTGTAGTTCATCTTTTGTTACTATCTTATTTCGTAAATCATTTATGTCCCTACACATTTCTTCACCTTCATCAAGAGTCCAAGTAGGATTTTTTGTAGGCTTATTTGGTGTAGAAGTTCCCTTTTTGGGTGGCATGTTGGCCAAGTATCACTTTTGAACCTTGATTTTGAGGTGGTTCTCCTAGACAATATTTATTTTGTTGTATCTCCCAAGTTTCGGCCCTTCTAGGTATGACACTTTATTTTATGTAGTTCTCTATATTTCTTCTCTGCAATGCCACAGGTATTATCAAAATTGGATGTGTCAAGTGGAATTTACGGAAACTTCCCCACAACTTGCTGATTTTTGGCCTTTCCAGGAGATCTCACTTGTATAGCATGCCCCACAAAAAATAATTGATATAAAATTCTAAATATTCTACCAGAAATACTACAGACTGTCTGAAATCCAACGAAACCAGCCCCACTCAATTTGGATACTCTAGGAAGAAGTTATGATTGTTTTACCCAGAACACCTTCTTGAGACTAGTCAATAGGACTAGTCAGATACCCTATGTTACACAAGGTGTATCTACAAATTTAAGATGACCCAGAAGATGAGATTTTTACTATAGATAGCTTACTAATTTCTGTAAATATCCTCTAGAGTTTAGGGTCTGAAACATTACAAAAAAAAATTATGGCAAAAATTCCGCAATGCCTCATTTCAGGATGATTCCAGAACCCTATCTTGTACAGGCAGTATCTCTGAAATTATAAGGCCTCAGGTGTTGAATGTTGAACCCAACATACCTTGATCTTTCTGCTAAATATCCTCCAAGTCATTCCTTCTGAAACATTGTAGAAAAAAAGTTATAGCGAAAATTCCAAGGTGTCTTAGATGTAGCAGTGAAACCCCAAGACCTTGAGCTCTGATACCATATGTTAAGAACCAAATATCAATATAGCATAGAAAAACCTTAGAAATAGTACTCAACACCTTGAAAAAGAGATAATTTCAGATAATAAGCCTCTTCGAGGGGGCAACTTCCTTTTACCCCACTTAAATGTTCAAGTACAAGATGGTTCAAAATGAAAATGTCTCCTTGGTATATATAGGAGACTAGGAGGTATAATTACAACTAATGGCCTAAAGCTAACATAAATAAAATAACATTACTAATATAATATGCCCAAATTAAGGGGTAATGAGCCAATATTAGGGCTTAACAATGTGTTTTTTATTTCGATTCTTAAAATGAAAGGAAAGAAATTAGAGGCCAACCATTTTCTTAACAGGATTGTTGAAAGTTGTTTCGATTATCAGAATGATTGTAGACTGTTCTAATTGAGAAGTTTTGAAGAATTTGAATGTTGAACAGTGAACAGTTCTAATACATATTAATTATTGAATTAGTGTTGGTATTTTTTGTATTGAGTACATAGTTATGTTTATTGATTACTTGATTTGTTTTATGAACAATATTCATTATTTCCCTTCCATTCTCTCACTTTTACACACATTATAGGTCCCCTCACCTTCCAAGATTCACTATTCACTCCCTGTTCTTAAAATTAAATTATAGTTAAATGAAAACTATGTATTATAGTAGTTGAAGAATGGCACAAGGATCAATTACAATTGATATGTTTCATTATTACAATACAATTGATTGTTTGATGATTTGTCTAGCAATAATCATGATCTACCCCCCTTCATTTTACCATTTTTCTCTCAATACAATTCCTCACATATCCCATAACCCTTATTCATCCCCCCACACATTGACAAGTATTAAACAATTTTTATGGATTGGATTGCATGAGTCTGATGTGTTTTTGAGCCAAACTTTGTTTCATATGTAAAGAGATGTCATGTATGGCTTGTTGAAAAAACTAGTTTCTAATAAATAATGCATACAAGAATGAGCTTCTTCAACAGAGGTATCCATGGCGAGAATAACAAGGGAAGTGGAAATTGGAATAGGGGGCCTAGAAGTCAAAGGTTTTCTATACATTTTGATGCAGACTCATAGGAGGTGAGCCAACTATTCCAAGATGGATTTTTTAACTGGATTGGACAAGGAGTGGTCCAACCTAGTCCAGAAAGGCCTCTTTTACAATCCCCGCATGTCCCTGGTATCCCATTTCCCCCTCATGTCTCATTACAACCTAAAGACCCTGAAAACGATCAATGGAAAGAGATTTTCCACTCGACAATATCTCAACATCGTGGCTGGCCCAATTTGTCTCTACCTGCTCCCCCTCCACCGGTTAACCAAATTTTCCAAGTTTCCTTTGCACACTCACTAGTACAGTCTTCGCACACAAGAAAAAGGTTAAAAACCGAAGCCCACCATGCACCTGATAAAGGAAAATTTTTTGCTTCCCCCTCATCTCCCTCAAATGACTCTGCCAAATCGGTTTCATCTTGCATGCATTTGAGAGATGATTGCTCTCATTTTATCACTGATATCATGCATAAAGGCTCCACAAATCCTAAGGAAAATTAAGAGAAATCAAAGGGAGACAACAAAAATAAGGGGAAAGTATCCTCCTAGAGTGGAAACTATGGTTTTGAGTGTTTTTATTTATTGGTTGTTGAGAATAGTTGACTTCTGAAGTTTTTGGACAACACACTATTTTTTGGATATGTTGGGTATTATATTTTTGGATATGGTTTCAAATATCATTGATATTAATTTCAAAGTATGAGAGTGATGATGGGAGCCACAAGGAGGGATGTGTTTGATTGATTAACTAGTTGTGTTTATGCTTGTTAAAGAAACTAAAAGGAGTCACAATGGGTCCCACCTACTACTTATTTTTTATTAAAGACCCTTATTATCATTTTATTAATTTCCCCCCTAACTAAAAAGTTGGTTGAGTTTTAGTTAACTTAACTAAAGAAGTAGTTTAACTACTTCAACTTATTTTGATTGCTTAAAGGCAAAAAGAGAAAGAGGAACAAGAGGAGAACAGAAGGAGAAAGCATACTAAAGTCTGCTCTTGAGTTTTATTGAGATAATTTAGTTTTCATTCATTCATTAATTCATTGAAATCCTAATTCTCTTTTATGATAGCAAGGTCCTATTGTATACATCAAGATTCAAGTCTAAATTACATCATTCAGACACTTGTTTTTTAGAGGTGTTGATCTATCTTTCATAGTCTGTGTTGACTTGTCTTTTTGTGAATTAAATTTCATGATTGATAAAGGATATTGTGCAGAGTTGAGTGGGCAACAATCTGTGGCAACATGATCTAGATTTTAAAGTTCAGTTTTTTACTTTCTGTCAGAAGTCCTTGTGTATGGTTTTCATCGGGGACATCTAAGTTTGACTTTGGTCAAAACTTTCTCAGGGAATTTTGTAAAGAGAATGCTTCTTTGATAAGTTGGAATGAAATAAGTGATTTCTTTATGTATCATCTGTGTTAATTATTGACTTGGTATTTTTAATTGTGTCTCTAGATTTATTTATGCATCTGTTATATTCAAAAAATTACATAAACATTGAATTTTTCAGAAATATTTCATTTATAAAAAATCAGTCTAAGCCCTTGTAACCAATACTTGTGGATTAGGAAACAATTTTTTATGGCTATAAACATAGGGTGATATTCCTGTCCATATTTATTTATCCAAGTAATATCTGAAAATGATTGAGTAAGATCATTTCATATATTTTCCTCAACACCTATGATATTTGATCTTAAGATATCAACCCTGGAAGAAAGAAAAGACCTTGATAGTTTAAGCATGGATGAGCTACATGGAATATTCAAATCTTATGAAATGATGATAAAACAAGAGAACCTAGTGGCGAAGGAAGAAACATTTAAGGGATCCAATAAGAAAAATAAGAAGAACACACAATAGTCAAAACCAGATTGTAGCTACAGTGATGATCTAGAGGAAGATGAACAAGTGGAAAACGTTGTAATAAAGTTGAAAAGAGGAACGTGAAAGTACAAAGGTATGATTCCATTGAAATGTTTTAATTGTGATTGTATTAGTCATTTTTCTTCTAAATGTCCTTATGCTAATAATAAAGGTAGCGATGAAGAATAATATCCTAAGAATAAAAATAAAAATAAAAAAAGAGACAAGAGAAGAAATAAAAAGAAATTCTTCAAGAAACGTTTCTACTCAAAGGAAGACAGTTCCTCATTGGACGAGGATGATGATAGTGAYAGTGATTCAGAAAGAGTAATCTTCATGGCAGTGGAAGATAATGAAGAATATTCTGAAGAAGAAGGTGAATTCGATCTCAAAGCATAATTAATCAGTGCCTTAGAAGAAGTAAGGAAATAAAGAAAGAAAAACAAGTCACTCAAGGTAGAATTAAATATGAAAGAAGGATCTCGAAATTCCAACTCATAAGAAATCGAGCATATAATCATGAAGTTAAAAATGCAAAATATTCTGAAGAAGAAGGTGAATTCGATCTCAAAACATAATTAATCAGTGCCTTAGAAGAAGTAAGGAAATAAAGAAAGAAAAACAAGTCACTCAAGGTAGAATTAAATATGAAAGAAGGATCTCGAAATTCCAACTCATAAGAAATCGAGCATATAATCATGAAGTTAAAAATGCAGGTAGAATAAGATAGAACGGTTGAAGAAACACTCAAAAGTTAGTTATAAGAAAAGGATAAGATTATTGAAAGTTTGGAAGGATAAATAGTCACTCTAAGAAAATATCTTCATAAGAAATATATGTAGCAGAATAACACCAAAATATCGGATGAGATCATCAAAAATCAAATTCCATAATATGAAAAGTCTAGGATATGATACAACCAAATGTAGACTGAGAAAGGTTTGATCTCCAAAATGACAGACCAGGAAGCAGAAAAAATCATCTATGTAGAAATCGTTAAAGGTACTATAAAGAAAGAGGAATATAGGAATAGTCAAGAAGAAAATCATAGAGCAACTAGACCACCTAGAATATTTAGAATACAAAATCAGTAGTCAACAACATCTCAAAAAGAAGAAGAATTCAGAAGATCCCCTACATCCAAGTATCAAACTATTTTTTTGGTTTATGTTATTCTTGCAACAATTTTGGACACAAAGATACAAACTGCAAAGCCTATGCCTAGAAAAAAAAACTATGAAGGCTATTCAAACAACAATTATCTCAGAAAGTCACATGAAGAAAATAACATAAGTCACAACAATTTTGGTTCACTAAGTAATGAAGTAGAGTGTTGCACGTGCAACAATTTTGGACACATGGCCAAGAATTGTAGACTAATTGTTCCTCCAAGGGAGCCAAAGAAGAATATCAACATTCATAAATAGTAACCAAAAAGGATATGGAGAAGGAAGGAGGACCAATTCAACACTAAAGAATGCTCAATTTCTCTACAAGTGCAACACAAGAAAATTGGGTGGTATGTTGAAATTGGTTGTTCAAAGCATATGGCAGGTGACAATCATATGCTTTTGACCCCGAAAAAGGAAATATATGGACTAGTTTCATTTGACAATGATAACTCAGCCAAAATTATAGGTAGAGGCACAATCAAGCTTGGAAGCAAATATGCCAAGACATAAAATGTTCTATTGGTCAAAGATATGAAGAACAATCTACTGAGTGTAAGTCAAATTTGTGATCAAGGACACAAAAAAAAATTCAACGCAAAAAAATGTGAGATAAGTAAAGAATGATCAGGAAAGTTGGTGGCTACAACTATAAGAACCCAAAACAACATATATGTCTTGAATGAAATTGGAAAGGATATATGTTTCTTAGGAAAGGATATATGTTTCTTAGGAAAGGAAAATGATTTTTTCCTCTCACATAGAAGAATGGGTCACATGAACTTTGATAACATTGTCAAAATCAATAGAAAGGAAGTAGTGAAGGAAATTTCGGATATTTCAAAGCTAGAAAATACTTTGTGAGAAGATTGTCTACAAGGGAAAACAAACAGGACCAAGTTCAAATCAAAAGAGTAATCCATGACAAAAACATTGGATATTGTACAAACTGACCTATGTGGACCGACAAGAATGAAGGGATTAAATGGTGAGAAATACTTTATGCTACTGGTTGATTACTACACAAGAATGACTGCAGTTTTATTTCTCAGGAAGAAGTCAAAAACTTTTGAACACTTGAAGATATACAAATAGATGGTTGAAATCAATATGGATCTGAAAATAAATTGTTTCATATTAGACAATGGAGGATATTTTACATCAAAGGAATTGATGTATTTATGTGGCGAGCATGGAACAAAACGATAGTTCTCAGCAGCTAGGACACCTCAACAGAATGGACTTGTCAAAAGGAGGAAAATAATAGTACAGCAAAGGGCCATAACCATGTTGAAAGATTCCAAGTTGGGTGACATACTTTTGGCACAAGAAGTACATACAACACATCATATTCTGAACAGAGGAATGCACGGAAGTAAAAGTGATAATACTCCCTATGAGTTATGAAAAGGAAGAACCAAAAATGTGAAACATTTCAGAGTGTTTGAAAGAAAATACTATATCAAAAGAGAAGATGGAAGAGTTGGAAAATTTTAATCCCGAATTGATAAGGGCATACTATTTGGGTATTCAATAAAAATAAAAGCATATAAATGCTTCAGTCCAAGACTCAACAAAATACTAGAAAGTGTCAATGTAAATATTGATGAAACAAATAGATGAAATACCAAAGATGAAAGAAAATATTCAGAAGAATCATATGATGAAGAAGATCTAAAATAAGAATAAGTATAAGAAGAAACATAAGAAGAAGAAGAGAATCCAAAAGCAAAGAAAGAATAAAATGAGTAGCAGATACCTCCAAAGACACCTATCCAACGACTGGAGAAAAATCATCCACTGGAACAGATTATTGGGAATAAATATGAAAGAGTTGAAACAAACTAAGTTGAATAAATATAAATCCATTGATCAAGTTGGATTTATTTGGATCTATCAAAGTGAAAACCTTTGTATATAAAAGGAACTTGTCATTTTAACTAAGAATTCGCAGCTAAAATTCTGACCCACGCTCTTATGTTCGGTGTCGAAAAAATTCGAGCAGTAAAATAACCACATAGTAACAATAATCGTCAATCACCGATGTATCATAGGCGTCGATAAAAACCAAAGTAGATATGCATTGGTTGTTTGCAAATAAGATTCAAGAAATGGTTGATATCCCATCGACATCGATGAAAAAGGAAAGAGATAAACATTGATATGGGCCGTGACGAACCTCCGACAACTGATTACTGATGCATTTGGGGTTGGTGAAATATCAAAGTCTAAATCATGGAAATTTTCCGCATTGACACATCGTCGATCACCGACCCCCGATGCATTTTGACATCGGAAAGTCTTGAGGGAGTAATATGGGAACACTTTTTAAAAAAAAAACTTTTCGACAATCATTGATCCTTGATATTTTTTCAGCATCAGCATGGTAGGACTTGTTTGTTAAAATGATTATCTAAAGAAAATCCCTGATTCCTAATAACACTCTTAAATGGTGAATCCAATCTCAAATTCCACATGTTTTTGATGCGTAGTCATTTCGTACAGCCTATTTTCATCCCGAGTCACCTTAGGTTTCCCCGTGTCCTAGTCACACGTCCAGGTCATCATTTCCAAATTAACGTTGTATGGAAATATGGATCGGCATCGATGCTTTTCCCAAGATATATCAACGAACATTTTCTAAAGGAAAGCATTGAATCTCGATCCACCTATTTAAATTAGCCAAATGATGGGACGTTTTCAACATAAAATAAGATCAAATTGTGTGATTTAATAGGCCAATTAATGTTTCTCTCTACATACGTTTCTACCCCATGCGTCGATCAAAAAATGAGAATTTGAAATCCTCGATGAACCACATTATATCATGTGCCTGCGCCGCTAACCTATGACTGCATTTAATCTCGAGCATAATGCGGATCCAGTGGCAGATTTTGTAGAACCCCACTAACACCCTAAATTGAAGAACTGATGCGACAAGGTAAGTATTCTATCCATTTAAATCACTAAGGAATTTTCTAACCCTAGCATTCTGCACACAAGTTTCTCATTTCCATAGAAGTCGAATAAGTGAAGAGAGAACCTCAAGAGTTTCACTTCATTCTCAGAATTTCAAAACAAAGTTAAGCTAGTGCGAATAAGAGGTATGTGTTAATTTTATCATTTCAGCGGTCAAATTTTTATATATCAACATTCTCTCTGCAAGACATTGTCTGACGTTGTTATGTTTGCAGGAAAAATTCCTCCAAGGAAGCCAAGGACCAAACGATCACCAAGGGAACCGAAATTGAAGGAAGTAGAGGTCAGTGAAGGATCTTCTCTTGACACTGCGAAACATTGGAATTTTCTACTAGAGCAGAACTAGTTATCAAGACATCAACTAAGAATTCTTTTTCTCAACGCCCAAATTTTGGCAATACCTAAGCAAGTACTGGATCAAATATAATGCTCCTGCAATGGGGATATGTGTTCAACAGAATTAACCGAGAAGATTACCCAGATTTTATTCGCCACAATGACCCGGATGTAAGGGAGCTTGACGACCAGGTTTTTCCAAACATCCGATGGTCATTCATGCATATGGTAGCTTGTTGAACCCCAGTCTTGCCCTGCATTGAGACTCTGGTTTGGACAATCGATCATACAGACACGATGAAGTGCCTAATCAATGACGAGAATGGTGGATGTGTCAGTGTTTTTCTCCGGACAGAGGTATAGAAATAATACAAGATTAGGGACCAAGAGGAGCATATAAACACATATTTCATAGTGAAGTTCTATGAATTCCTTGACACTAGCCGATTAATGGCCTCCTGGTGGAAGGAAGACAAGAAATTCACAAACCGGAGCAATGGCTGGTACGGGACAAAAAATCTAAAGGAGCCATACATATACTTAATGGCTTGTTGGCCCTTGGACATTAAAGAAAGAAAATATTAAAGAAGAAAGGCGAACTACGAACTGYGTGAAAGACACATAAATCGAGGAAGGGTCGAAGTGGACAAATAAGAAGAAAAGAAGGAGAAAAACAAGGAAGATCTAGTCRTTGGAAGAGAATATCGAGGAAGATAAAGAAGTAAGGAAAATGGGTCATGGACAAATAAACAAGTGAAAGAAGACATCAACGAGTTCTTTGGAGCACCTTGTGGAAAGGAAGGAAAGACAAGTTGGCGAAGAGATTAAGGAATAGGTCAAGATGACCTAGGGTTTTGAAACCTATACCTTGTTATGTAATGTATAAATAAAGGTGTAGAAGACCTGGGAGGGTTCGTTCTAGGTTGGTTCATTGATAATATGGTTGTTGTTGTTCATTGCTGAGTATTGTTGTAGAGAACAATGTTTTGACTATATTGTAAGATCTTTAGATGGGTGCAAAGATCAACCCTATAGCTGGGTGCGTAGGGAGGGACGAGAGAAAGAGAGTGAGATATGCAAGTTAAGTGTGCAGATAGAACTGTATGTTTTCACATAATATATCAAGAAACACAGTTCTATGGATGTATCCCTAGGGAGATGTTGAACCATGTATATCTTGTTGTTATGTGTGATTGATGTTGTGGTATTTACCATCTGTTAAATTGTTAATGCATTGTTGTGTTAGATTTGAGATATAACTTGCAAAGTAGGCTTAAGTGAGTTAAAGAATAAATAGATTGTTGCATGTGGTTGTCCTAGATCCACTTTGCATTTCCTTTGGTTGTAGACACATGTTTCATGCAACCCCCTATTGCTACTTTGGGTGAGACTACATCTTCTTCACGGGTGTTTCTGAAAGGGCCAGTAGTTAGGTTTTATTGGTGCGTTGTAAGAGTTGAACCCTGGGTCTGCCCCTATGCTAACAAATGGTTTTGTTGCTGAGATCGAGATCTTTTTGAGGTAATGTCAAGGAAGTTTCCATCAAAGACAAAAATTCATAAGTGGATAGAAGAGAAAGTGAAGGACTTCATTGAATCCCAGAACAAGAATCATAACATTAGTAAAAAATATTGGTTGGGAAGGTACATCTTCACTGACATACATGAGATTTTCTTTGGAGGAATTCTTAAAGAGTTATATGAGTGGTTAGCCAGATTAGAAGATATCCAGTTTGAGATCAGATCTAGACCACCTGTGGTTTGGATAGCGACATTGATCAAGAAGTTCAAGAGAGTTGGTAATGTTGTGTCTAGGGTTGTGGATCTCTAGTTTGATAACATTATTGGAGGGTACATTACTGAGTTTTCCATTGACAGAGTTGAATCGTATAGCCAAGAAGAGAGGTACTTCTTTAAGGGACCTAGAATAAAGTTCCTACACTTTTTAAAAATGAGGATTAAGATGCTATTGCATGAGAAGAATATCTTGAAGATATAATGAAGCTAATGTTCAAGAGTTCAGACAACGATAGTGATACATAGGATGGATACACGTGCAGTGGGAGACCGTTCAGAGAGGTTCCTCTTGCGAACCTATTTAAGAATAACTACAGAGACAAAGGATTCTACAATGGAGAAGAAGTAGATCTAATAGACAAAGAGCATTAATAATCCACAAGAACAGAGGAAGTACAGACCAAAGAACTTCACTGAGGAGAACCATAAACTTCAAGAACTATGCCTACTCTCAAAGTAAGTAATATCACTCCTCCTGTTGTTTTATAAGCATTAAGTAACCAAAGTAATCAGAGTATTCAGAGAAATCAGAGTACTGTTACAAGAATTTTAGTACATACTCAATCAAGAAACCAAGGAAGATCTATGGAAGATAAAATGAGGTTACCGATCTTTAGAGGAGATGGATCTGAAGATCCTAATCAACACTGGTTCTTATGCGAAGCTGTATGGAGTATTAAGAAAGTCACCAATGAAGCTGTTAAGAGAACCTAGTTTAGTACCACCTTGAGGGATCGCACTCTAAACTGGTATATGAAGTTTGTTTCAGGCCCTAAACAGCCTAAACCGTTGAATACTATCAATATTGCATTGAGTGCACAATTAAATAAACCTAAGTTAGAGTCACAATGCATTATAGAGATGAAAGAGATCAAACAAAAGGTCACTGAACCCATTTGGGAAATTGATAAGAGGTTTAAGACTCTGACAGGTTAGTTGATTTTTCAGATTTCAGACAAGCAAAATCAAGAATGGTTCATTTCTTCTCTCTTACCACATATCAGAGTCCCTCTGATGCAACATAAGGTTGCTTCAGAGGCTGAAGCATTGGAGATTGCTATGAAACTAGAAGCAACCACTGTAGGAGAAGACAACTCAGGTATGAGTCAGATCTTAAATCAATTAACCATTGTATCCTTACAGGTTGAAGATATGAAGAAAGATAAAGGAAAAGAGAAAAGAGAAGATATATGATGTATCATATGTAAATCAGAGGGCCATGACAAGGAGCATTGTCCCCTATTTCATGAATACTTGGCCTCTGGAGAACCTAGTCCTTTCAAGCAGGATATTGTACCCTAGTGTGAGGTATTTAGAATGAGACATCGCCCTGGTGAATGTTATTATATGAAAAAATATGTCCATACACCTACCAATCTTTACTGCACATTCTGCAATTTTGTAGGGCATGATGAGAAGGATTGTAGGGCTTATGATCTCATGCATGAAATATCAAGGGACACATATAGAATTCAAGGAGAAACACAACAAGAAGGAAATAACACAGTTCAACTCCCTGGGAAGAGGAAACTTCAACCCTCACGGTGGATTCAAGGGAAGATGATGAGGTGGAGGTATGGATCGAGGTAGAGGAAAAATCATCTGTTATAACTATGCACAACCAAGACACTTGGAAAGGGATTGTCAAAACCCTTGTAAAACTTGCAACTATTGTAAATTGTTTGATCATGTCATCGAAGATTGTCTGGTATTGTTGGAAAAACTCTAGGAGAGGCGAGGAGGAAACCAACAAGTATAGTCAATATCAGCAAAACCTCATGGTGAAGACCCAAAAGTCTTTGTTATTACTAGAGGAGGCATTGTTACAGGAGAATACAGAGTGACTCCAGGAAAGGCTGTAGAAGGATCAGGAATAAAAAAAGATGCAGAGAAGGCATAGTTGTTTGATCCAAGGAGAGAGAGGCATACTTTTGAGGAAGCAAGGAAATAATTTCGAGAAGGAGAAGCTTATTCATCTAAAGCACAACCAGAAGTAAGGGAATGTGGAATGCCACTGGCATTTGATCAGTCTGCTAGGAAAGGAAAAGATGTAAGAAAGCTTATGGAATTCTTATGTACTTGCATTAATTTGATTAAGAATGAAAGAGTTTTACAAGAACTACAATACTTGATAAGACAATATGAGATAGGGAGGGTTGATCCTCTATTGAATAAAGCAGTACATCAGGTATCTAGAAACAGAAGGACAAATAAGGAATTACACATTAGTGCTTAGATTGGAGACTATGATGTGGACTATGTGGTCCTCGACTTAGGTTTAGAATTCAATTTGATGACGAAGAAGACTTGGGCATTGATGGGAAAACCTAGACTAATTTACTCTCCTATCAGGCTCAAGATGGCCAATTAACAGGTGGTGAGCCCATTTGGAAGACTAGAGCATGTCCCTGTAGACATTGGTGGGATAAGGACATTTGCATACTTCAAAGTAATTGAGATTGTTGATGATAGTTTTCTTTATCCTACATTGTTAGGAATTGATTGGGCTTTCAACAATTTCACTATTTTTGACCTAAAGAAGAGAAGAATGAACTTTGAGGGAAATGGCCTTAAATTCATCACACTTCTGGAACCGGATGAAGGTCACAGAAACACATAACCTATCAGGGAAGAAGACCGCACATATGATCTAGAGAACATTTACAGGCTGATAGCAAGACAACATGATTACATTAATCCTACAGCAGACGGAAACCTCAGCTAGCAAAGTGAAAGCAGATGTTCATCAGATTCAGAAGAGGCATTAGAAAATTGGTAGAACAGGATGTATGAAGTCTCCACATGACGATGTGCCAGACTGACCAAAGCAGTTCACTAGATGAGCACAAAAGTAAGCAATATTCCAATGTTTGATGGTTTAAATCACTTAGAGACATTTCTAGCTGAATTTGAGAAATTTGTACCAGTACAATAGAGGATGTTGGCATTGGATGAGGCATTAAAAGCCACACCAACTAGATGGTGGGGAGCGCATAAGAATAACTTCGTGGAGTGGACACAGTGTCACGCCTTATTGAAAATGTGCTTTTCAAAACAAGTAGAAGGATGTGAAGTTCACTACACAGGCCATAGTTGTCATAAGGAACAAATGTGAAGCTGTGAGGAGGCCTAGGGAAACATTCCTAAAGAATAGTGGGCACATAAGTTCATTAACACCTTGGATACTACACCTATCAATTGGTATGTGCATGAAGAACTATGCCTCATCACTACAGACTAGTATGGAATGACTCGGAACTTTATAGCTACCTTCTTCTTTGAAAGTCAGTACCCTATAGTAGACTAGGCTTTACAAATTGTAAGACAAAAGGTCTTTGAGGAGGAACCTAACCTCCCTTTTACCCAAGAAGAAGATGAATGGACTGCTCCTCTTCAATAGTTACAATATTTCTACAATATTAATATCGATGAGGATGATAACCCTAGAGATATAAACATTGTAGAAACTAAAGGCCACAGAGACATAGAAGGACCTGGGATTAAATTACCCTTTGTTGGACAACCTATTAAAATTAAAAAAATTAATATTGGAACAGAGCAAGAACCTAAACTAGAAAATGTGGGAGACTATTGGGATGATGCTACTATTAGCAAGGTCACAAAACTACTATATGAATATCATGAATTGTTTCCAACCAAGTTCAAAAACATGAAGGGAATTAAAGGGCCCATGGGATAAATGAAGATCCCCTTGAGACCAGATGCAAGACCTATCAAGAAGAGACCTTATAGACTGAACCCCAAATATAAAAAGAAAGTTGGGATTGAATTGGACAGAATGTTGAAAGCAGGAATCATAGAGCCCATTGGAGAATATGAATGGATTAGCCCTATGGTGGTCTAAGATAAGAAGACATGAGAAATCATAATTTCTGTAGATATAAGGAAACTGAATGATGCATACCTACATGACCCCTTCCCTACGCCCTTTAAAGACGAATTTCTAGATAATGTAGGAGAACAAGAGGTCTACTCATTCATAGATGTATTCTCAGGTTATCATCATATCAGAATTGCTAAGGAAGATTGACACAAGACCACATTTGTGACAGAATGGGGTTCTTTTTAGTACACAATGATGCCCTTTGGCTTGAAGAATGCACCAGCCACATTGGACTTCTTACACAAGTTCCTAGAATCTTATTATGATGATTGGACTGTCATTAGCTTACTGAAAGACCATATTGAATGTTTAATATTGATATTAGATAAATGTAGGCAATGTCAAATTGCCCTAAATTTAAAAAAGTGTATTTTCTTTTCTCCCTTTGGAGTGCTTCTAGGGAACATCGTGTCTAAGAAGGGATTGTTGGTAGATCCTTCCAAGATTTCCATCATTGTTGATCTACCTCCCCCTACTTCGGTCAAAAAGTTATGCACTACATTGGGGCACACTGGATACTATAGAAATTTCATTAAGGGTTATGTACAGATAACAACTCCTATGGAGAAGCTATTAAAGAAATACAACAAGTTCCAATGGACAAAAGAATGCTAGGAGAGCTTTGACGCGCTAAAGCAGAAAATGGTCACTGTGCCAATCTTTGTTTTTCCAGATTGGAGTAAGGAGTTCAATGTTCATGTCAATGCCTCATCCATTGCATTAGGATCAATTTTAGCACAACTAGGTTTAGGAGACATTGACCACCCTATAGCCTTTGCTAGAAGGAAGATATCTACAGTTGAGAGGAACTACACTACAACTGAAAGAGAAGGCTTGGATATGGTTTATGCGCTATAGAAATTTAGACACTATTTGCTGGGAGGACATTTTAAGATGTTCATTGATCACTCTACATTGAAATACTTAGTTAACATGTCAGTGTTAGCAAGAATAATATGCATATGGCTATTGCTATTCTAGGAATATAACTTTGAGATTGTGGTTAAGCTAGGAAGAATGAATAAAGGACCTGACCACTTTTCCAGGTTGGAACATGGAGAGGAACCTACTAGTCTAGAGGATACACTTCCAGATGCACAGTTGTTGGCCATCAGAAAATTTGATGATCACTTCGCCGAGATAGTTCAGTTCATGTCCACATGATTGGTGCCTTGTGAATACACAGTCATTAAGAAGAAACAACTGGTAGTCCACACTAAAGAATTTCAACTTATAGCTGGACATTTTTATAAAATGGGACTCGATGAGATCTTGAGGAGATGTGTTATGGAGGCATAAATACCACTGATTCTAGAAGAAGCACATGAAGGCATTGTAGGAGGACATTATGAAAGGAAAGAAACAACGCAAAAGGTTCTCAGAGCTAGCCTCTGGTGGCCTACTTTACATAAGGATGCTAAGGAATACTACAGAGCCTATGATGTATGTCAAAGAACAAGAAATCCTTCTTGAGGAGATGAGATGCCTTTAGCACCAAAATTAACATTACAAGTATTCAAGAAATGGGCCATTGACCTTGTGGGACCTATTAACTCACCAGGAAGGCACATAGGAGCTAGATATATTATCACTGGGACAAAGTGTTTGACTAGATGGGAAGAAGCAAGAGAAGTTAAGGATTCTAGTGAAGCTACAATTGCGCAGTTCATTTTTGAGGATATCATAACAAGGTTTGGATCCCTGAAGATCCTCATGATTGATCAAGGCATACATTTCATCAACAAAACTATTGAAGCCTTGAATCAGGAATTTGAATTTCACCATTAGAAGAGTACCCCATACCACCCACGGGCGAATGGTAAAGTCGAAGCTTTCAATAAGATATTGGAGACATTGTTGACTAAGATTTGTAGTGTTAACAGAGATGATTGGGATTTAATAATTCCAGTAGTATTATGGGCCTATAGAACTACTTGCAAGAAGCTAACCCCACATACCCCATTTAAGTTGGTATATGTCTTGGAAGCAGTGGTAACTATGGAATACTTGGTTCCTAGTTTAAGAATCGCATCATTTACAGGTATGGATGACACAAGCATTGTTCAAGACAATCTTGCACAGTTACTAGAACTGGAAGAAGACAGGTTTATTGTAGGATTTCATCAGTAGGTACATAAAGATATAGAAAAGTCTTATCACGACAGACACATCAGGAGAAAAACATTTAAGCAGGAAGATTTGGTATTGTTATACGACAACAAGTTCATGAAGCATCTAGGGAAGTTCAGGACACATTGGGTAGGACCATTTGAAGTTGCCTATGTTACAGAAGGAGGATTTGCACAATTGAAGACCCTTAGTGGAGAATGGAAAGAAGGTTTGATAATTGGGAGCCAGTTGAAATTGTATTATGACAACCAGTTGCCTTCCATATCACAGTAAAAGTACAAGGAAGAAGTTTCTAGGTACCAGGTGAAATTGAAATTGGGTACCAGATAAAGAAAGTAAAATATGCATAAGGAAGGGAGGGACCGAGCACAAAGCACAAGCTTCTCCATGTAGTCTGAAGTCGAAGTAAAACAAAAGGTTCAGTCTTGCAGTGACTCAAGACGAGTCACAGGTGAGTGTTGGGGGGCTGTTGGACCTTGGATATGAAATAAAGAAAAGATTAAGGAATAAAGGTGAAGTACGAACTGCGCTGAAGACACATAAACTGAGGAAGGGTCAAAGTGGGAAAGGAAGAAGAAAAGAAGGAGAAAATGAAGGAAAAGCTATCCACTGGAAGAGAATATCAAGGAAGATAAAGCAGTAAGGAAAATGGATCATGGACAACTCAGTAAGAGGAAGAAGACGTCAATGAGTGCTTTGGTGCACCTCACAGAAAAGAAGAAAAGATAGGTTGGTGAATCCCTTAAAGAACATGTGAAGATGATCTAGGGTTTTGGAAACTAGGGTTTTGGCACCTAGGGTTTTGGATCTAGGGTTTCGAAACCTACACTTTGTTATGTAATGTATAAATAAAGGTCAAGAAGACCTGGGAGGGTTCGTTCTAGGTTGGTTCATTGATACTATGGTTTTTGTTGTTCATTGTTGAGTATTGTTGTAGAGAAAAATGTTGAGACTATATTGTAAGATACTCAGCTAGGTGCAAATATCAAACCTACAGTTGGGTGCGCAGGGAGGGATGAGAGAAAGAGCGGGAGATCTGCAAGCTAACTGCACAGATAGAACTATATGTTTTCACATAATATATCAAGAAACATAGTTCTATGGACATAGCCCTAGGGAGAGGGTGAACCACATATGTCTTGTTGTTATGTGTGATTGATGTTGTGTTATTTTCCATGTTCCATATTGTTAATGCATTGTTGTGTTAGATCTGATATATAACTTGCAAAGTAGGATTAAGTGAGATAAATAATAACTAGATTGCTACATGTGGTTATCATGGATACACTTTACATTTCCTTTGGTTGTAGACACCTGTGTCCTGCAACCCCCTATTGCTACTTCGGGTGAGACTGCATCTGCTTCGAAGGTGTTGCTGAAAGGTCCACTAGTTATGATTTGTTGGTGCATTGTAAGAGTTGAACCCTAGGTCTGCCTCTGTGCTAACATGGATGTAATTTTCCGATTATATGGGGAGAAAGATTGGGATAAGTTCTTGGAGGCATGGGTTCCCTTGGAAAAAACTGTAGCCATTTTTGACAGTAGCTTCAATTGGGGAGTGATTATCTCTAAACAATTGAGCACGAGCATATTCCAGGCTCAGACACCAAAGGACAGAGAAGCACCTGCTTTTCACATGGCCTCATATCTGCTAGACATGATCTTCACAAGGAATGTCTTATCCATCATGAATCTTAGCTAGAAGGTCATCGAGCTACCTGTGCATGTATACTTCAACATCCTGTGGGAAAACAGGTACAAGAAATCTTATGATCTCATCTGCGATGAATTCATAGATTGGGTTCATTTTATCATTTTCAAAAAGGAATGTCTAAGTCTGTAGCGACCAAGAAAATGATCTCAAAGGTAGGGCACTGGTACCTAGATGAAAACACCACTTATATCAGGGTGTTTGGGGCCCCTGACGCACCACATTTTCTCCCCTCTCATGTCCAATAATAGCTCGTCGTAGGAGAAATCTATTACCAAACCATCCTGCAGGGATATAATGCCACTTTGGTTAAGGACAAGAAATGAGCATTCATACCCTATGGTTTCCATGTAGGGTTTTTCATAGTGAAGTATACTGTGCAAGATCAACAAGAGGTTTTTAGCCAGCTAGAATATAGATTCCCAACAAGACGATTTCGCAAACATGACCCTAAACGCCTAGTCCTTCAACATGCGTCACAAGTTTCTTCCTGTTGGCCATATGCACATGATAAGTTTGAAGACAAAATATTTATAGAATGTGCACAGGACTGGGAGGAGGTATTACAAAGAAACATTAACCCAAATATGACGAGGTTCAAAGATATGAGCATGGATGAGAAAGTTGAAACAATAGAACATACATCTCAAGAATCCCTCGGGGTGAGAGAATAAAAAAGAGCAGCATAAGCCACAGAGGCACATATGAGACGGATTTTGTTATTAGAACAATCCCAAAGAGTCATCCAATAGTTCAAAAATGATCCTCAACTATTAGAACCTATAAGGATCACCCCGACCAACCCAATCAACATCACAGAGGAGATAAATGGCTCATAATCAACCCCCTTGGAGGAAACCACCGATCTAGAAAACCCGAGAGCTTCATCAACATAGGCCAAATTGTTGGTGACTATTCCAACCCAACATGAGATTCTAAGAACACCAGGTGAAATGGGTGTGCCTAATACCCTTTTTGATCTAATTACTATCTATGATGATGAAGAGAGTTCATAGGTCTTGCTTATAACTCTGATACCAATTACAGAGGAGAAAGAACCAAGGAGAACATTTTCTCTGATGCCCAATGCATAAATTCCAAACCCTCTACAGGGTGACCATGATCCCAAGAGTGCCTTAGACACTAAAATTATTGACCTATCAGGAACCCTAAAATATAGCTCCAGGGATGAGCCAGGATCTTATGAAAATGAATAGGAATTGCAACAACTAGAGATTGACACCTCAACAACCGATCACCAAGTAAGTATTGAGCCTTTGAATGCCTCTCCAATTAAGGTTGATACCTCACCAGTCGATGAACACCAGATGAAGGTCGAGAAATTGGAACATATGAAAGCTTACACTTTCAAATAATTATGAAAGCTAGTCCTAGAGAAAATATACACGACAGGTATCTTGGGCAACACTCTGACCTGGGGAGACCAACAAATCCTTGAGCTTGTGGATGAGGTCATCAATATACAGATGATTTATTATTATAGGAAGAGGAAATCCATAATGAGGAGAACAACCAAGAAAAGGAGGCTCATGGTGCATAGCGTGATTCTCATCACCATAGAAGAGAAGGTGCTCAACATAGAAAATGAAAAGACATATGAGATAATCGGCGCAAGGATGTTTATCACTAATTCCATGTTATATCGAGAAAATCAAGATGAAAAGGAATTGGTTGTCGTAAATAAGGAGCTAGACCATCTATGCCATCTAGCCAAATATTACCAAGACTCAATGCAAGACTTAGTTTTTCTTAAGAGTGAATTATGAAGTGCATATGTAGAATTCAAAAGAAAAAGTAATATTTTCACTACATGTGTAGCCGATTTTCAATAAGATACTCTCTTGGCACTGGAAACCTATAAAGACATGGAGAGATGGCATGAAAAGGCATACCAGGAATTATAACGAATTGATTATATCAGTGCAGTACAAAAGGGTCGAGACTCGGAGGATCATGGAATCCGAGTGCTGATGGATAGCAACATCTCCTAGATTAGGAAGGTATATGAATACTAGATAAGTATGGCCCAAGAACCTTGATGAGAGATACAAAAGAAGTGGGCCAAGTGCAAAATAATCTGGGAAAAGATCAATCGGGAGATGAAATACATTGGCCTCCCATAGTTTGGCTCACCCGAAGACTTTGTTGATTTTCATGCCATATTTAAATGACATGCAGAACATGACTCAACGTGGGAAGTAGAGATCATGTAGGTGCCGATCATGACACTGGATCAAGTACAAAAGCTTATGGAACATCCAATCAAGATTCATGAATTTATGCAGTGTTTAAGTTCCAAAGTGATCAAATATAGAGAATGAGAAATAGAGATTAAGGAAACCCTTTTAGCCCCGATGGAGCAACACAGATTCTCATATGCTAACACATGCGAGGATCTCTTCGTCAAGTGGTCAGAATATGAGAAGAGTCATACACTCTAGTAGAGCCACTAGATGATCTCTAGAGAACAAAGAGATCAAGCGCCATGAGTCACTCTTTGTTTTAACTAACACAAAATTTTAGCAATTATTTTAAGTTAGTGATTCTTTATAAATAAGATGATCGAACTTTTAGAAAAGGTCGATGGTTTTGGGAAAAGACAATATTTTGGAGAATTGTAAAGAATTATTTTTGAGCAACTTTAATCAAGAAGTTATATTTAGAACCAGAGACAAAATTTTGTTTTTCATCAAAGGCGTTATGTGATTGGATTGAGGAGGAACTACTGCCATCTTTTAATTTAGTAGTTGATGTTGTAACAAGTAAGAGTTTATGAATCTATTGATAAGCTATATTTTTCAATACTTTAACAATTCTTTTGTTCTAAATGTTGAAAAGTGAATCGTTGTGTTAATATGTGATTGATGGTAGAGCTAAGGAAACTATTTTTCTTGCATTTATCTTATTGCATGCATATTTTCTTTCAATAATTGTATCTCAGTCAGTGTGAAGTACCAACAAGTTAATGTATTATTACTAGACTTATAGTAGGTATGAATATCATTGTCTATAGACTAGATCACGAGGGTTATCCCAGGCTCATCATTCTCCAGTAATTAAGAATCCCCTCTATCAGTTTGTTTATACCATCAAACCTTACTCTATCAGTTTCATCTATTAAAAGAAAATACAAAAAAGAGAAACATTTAATATGAAGGAGGAACTTTCACAGAAATATATCTTGCCAATCACTAAGTAAAGACCATTTGTAAATTGGCTATATTGAAAGATCAGGAGAACCATTCCACCCATCAAACGTTGCAGAGTCTAATTGGGCCTCTAAGGAGGGTTTGGTTCCTAATGTTGAGTTAAAGGGCTCTCAGAGCCCTCAACAGAATTGGCGGTAGAAGGAGGGCCTGAAGAATGAATGGCTAACAAAATTTCTTATAATATATTTCGCATAGCCTACAGATGCAAAACAACCCACATGCATGGCTAGTCATTCTCAAGACAACCCACATACAGAGAGTACTCCCAAAATGAGTAATTAACCCTAGCAGGAGGAAGTGGAACACTTATACCCTGAAATATCTTACGCTCTTCCCCACGGGGAGTTGAACCAGTTACGAAGAATCACAAGAGCTTACAAAGAATCCCCAGTATGGTCACCAATTCTGTTATGAGGAAAATCTCTCTATGTCTAGGGTAAACCACAACAGATGGAAATGACTACAGAAATCAACTCTCTTCTTAAGTATGCTATGAAAACAAATATGCTAGCAAGACAAGATAAAAGTCCTACCTTGTCCAGACGTTCGATGAAGTCCACCATTGAGCACTTGACCTAAAGAAATATACCTGCAACTAGTCCTAAACAACCAATCAAAGAAAGCATATGGTGATAATAAATGATGTTAGAACATTCAATAGCATAATCCATTGATAAACATGACAAATATTCCCATTGAATAATAATTCAAATGTTTGGAAGATATCAATTGGATGGGAAAAGAGTATTTCTATTAATATATAATTAGCAGAAGTGAAAAATGTTACAAAATTTCGTGTCGACACGGTTTAGAACCATGAAACTAAGTTTCTTCCAGCTGGGCCTCCACCACTTCAATCCTCCACCAAAGGCAAGCTCATAAAAGAGAAAAAATGAGGTTCTCAATCAATAAGGGAATATCTTGGGGTTGAACACTGTGTTCAGACTTAAAGGACAAAGGGATGTAGACTCAATATGAAGTAAATAATTTCTCCAAAGTAACTTTCCTCTCAAAGTTGAATTCTTTCTCCTTTTTCCATAGCTCGAAATTGGCCCATTTATAGCCTTCAAAATGGAACTGAAGGGATGAGTCAGAACTTTTCTAGTATATGGAAGGCCAAGGATCATAGATCTCATGTCTTGACATGGAAACCTGACATTAATTTTCATTTTCTGGCACAAATCTCGATGTACACGGGTTGTAGTGGTGCAGCCTGTGTATACACATGTTGTATAGTAGGAAAGATGCGTAAATGTGGAAAAATATGTATTTTTAGATCTGGATTTTACAAACAGGGATGATAAGTTTACATAGGGAAATGTAAAAAGGCCTTATGTGCAAGATTGCATAGGGTGAGGCAAATCTTGCTATAACACTCGAAAAATTGGATTGTTACCCTTAGCTCTGTTACTTCCTCGTAGAAAAAAAGTAAGCAGACCAACTGTCAACACCCCTGACCAGGTTTTTGTTCAAACAGTAGATGACCTGATAGATTTTTCCCTCATTGAGATTGAACAACCTCTTAATGTGATCCCTAAAACACCAGCTGGTAACTACTCTGAGCCTGACGATTTTGAATGTGATGAGGAAGGGTTTAACTCAGATCACTCAGCTTCAGAATCAGACGACATGGAGGATAATAATGATAACAATGAAGAAAGGGGAAATAAACCTCAAAATAATCAACCATGGTTGGCCAGAGATTCTCTATAAATCCTAGGACGGGTACATAACCTCCCCTTCCATCCGGAAAAATTACTTCCCAAATTCGATCCTGAAACCTCCGAATTTCCTGAAGACCATATTAAAAGGTTCATACTAGCTATAAGACTGATGAACGTACAACATGAGGATGTAGTGTGTAGGACTTTTCCCTATACCTTTACTAGTCAAGGCTGAATTCAATCTCGTTAATAAGGAAGTTCAATCTTCGCCTAGAAGAGGACTTTTGTTGACTAGACCCCCAGGAAAACAAACAAAACGAGGTCCCAAAAATGGAGGTGGGGACATAGAAGACCTACAATGGATGATAAAGAAACATTCGAATGAAATCATAGACATGAAAATAAGTGTCAGGGAAGGAATCCAAGGTCAAAGGCCTTATGAACCCTTTTTTAAAATAAACCCACCTTTCAAGGTAATTGAACCTCCCCTAGCCAACTTAAACATCGACCTGGGTAATGTAGCATTTGAATTTTTTTGTATGTATCATCAAGACAAACACTATGAAAGAGATTGTCCCCAATGGGCACATGCTATGAATTTAATGGCCAATTGGTTCCTAGAAAAAGTTTCTCTTACCAAACAATCAAGCAGTTTAGCAGTGAACATCGACGATCAAGAGGAAGTTGAGCCATCGGAAGAAAGAACCATGTTGTTATGGGATCCTGACTTTTCGATGCCTCTCGATGATGTATTTGAAGTCCAGGAACCACTCGCTGGGGTTTTGGTTGTGAAAATGCGAAGTAAGGGTCAGTTGATCTCAAATGATCTCATCATTGTCCAATCTTCGAGAGGAAAATGAGCAGTCGATCACTCGAAAGAACCTTTTGTCTCCCAAATAAATCCTATAAACATACACACACATGAGTCACCCAATATGGACTACAACATAGTATAATACTTAAAGAAGTTAAAGGATAATGTGTCGGTTATGGACATGTTCAGGATTCCCAAACAAAAGGATTTTATGTTATAGGCCTTAAGGTCAATAGAATCCCCTATAACAAGAACTGACCTAGGTGAGGTCCCATCTCCTATAGATTTAAAGAACAAACCAAATGTGAACGCTTACTCTATGGACAAAATAGGAATTCCTTTTGTCCCACCTTTCCTTTTAACATTTGAAGTCTTCAACAAAAACCTGCATAATTTCTTATTCGATTCAGGTGCATCCTCCAATGTCATGCCATTGTTAATATGCAAGAAATTGAATGCAATCCTGCTCAAAAGTGATAAACACATTATACAAATAGACATAATGTTGGAAAAATAACTGAGAGGGGGGGTGAATGAGTTATATATAATCTTGAAACTTTTCTTTTTCTTTTCTGAATCTTTCTAGATTATTATTTAATGTGTTGTTGATAAATTAACATGCATAGATATACCATATTTGATCAATCACAATGAATAAACAAAGACACCGATTTTCATGAGGAAACCCATAAAGGGAGAAAACCTCTTCTTCTTAGGTTGTCAGTCAAGCTCCAAATTTCATGTACACCACAGTCTTTGAGCACCAACTCAAATATGAGGCTACAACCTCTGATAGCAAGCTACAACTTGCAAAGAGCACCAACTCTCATATTTCTCTAGAAATGACTAGATGGAAGCACCAAATCCCTGCTTTCTCTAGCACCAACTAGATGGAAGCACCAACTCCCAGTATTCAAGCACCGAGTTCAATAATAGAGGACCACAGTCCTCCCTAGAACCACCCTACCACCCTGATTATAAAACTTACTTACGTGATTTGTCTCTGATCTGATCTATTATAGCTCGATGTCTCCTCTACCTACTTTAGCTTCTATGCTCTGTTGCACTTGTGCATATTTCTACTTCTATACTCTAGGACTCCACTTCACTATTCTCCATCTATGCTCCACTCTTTCTCCTCCTGCGCACCACTGCCTCTCTATTCAACTTTTCTTTTTTGTTTTATGCTTTGTGCTCCCTCTGCATGCTATGCATTGCGCCTCTTCTGTACCCTTTAGGTCCTTCTCTCCACAACCTTCTACCTACATGCATAACTCAGAAAAATCCCTTACTCTTTTTTGTTCTGCATATATTTATCATGCAAAGTCTTCTATAGATGAAAAATGCAACTCTTTGTCTTCTTTGGAATTTATCCTAAGTTTGTTCATCATTAGTAGAATTATCTTGAGGTTCTTTGGCTTCTCTCGCAGTGCAACCCTTCATCTTCTCTATTACACTTGAGATTCTCTGACAGTTACAGGAGGTCTTCTCGAAGAATATTCTTGTGAACTTCACCTGCGTGAAATAGCACTGTGTGCAAGTTTCCCCCACGTGACCACTGGTTGTGACCACTCGCTAATAAAAAAGGCACTTTGAAACTTTGTGTTTCGTGATCTTGCAAGTTATCTCTCCTCCATGCTTCGAAGTCTGAACTCTTGAACTTCGAACTAAGATCCTAGTGACTGCTAGCTCTATTCCCTTTAACCTCTGATGATGTGACCTTCGGCTATGATCTAGGGCCCAACTTCAAGGCGCTTCACTACTTTGCGTTTCAAGAATTTTCAAATCAACTCACTCCTTTCTTCCAAAACTTGAACCTCGAGTCTATGATATACAGATCAATAGTCCATATCTCTCTGTGATCCAATGGTTGTGATCAATTTCGTGATCTCGAAATTCACAAGTTCTTGTCTCGGGCATTCACTCCTACCTCTCCTAAACTTCATGGATCTCTGCCACATGCCCTCTGGATCCAACATTCCAGAATTACTTCATGACTTTGTGCTTCGCGATGTCTGTGGACTGTTTGATGTGCTTCTTCCGATTTGCGATTATGCGAATCTTCTTATCTATTGCCACGTGTCCTACCCAGCACCAACGACTAGGGTTTCCTTGTAATTTCATACTTCACGAGTTTTCACTTCTCCTGGCACTCTAAAAGAATTAAAGCCCGTGCACTTACCTCTGGATCCAATGACAGTTGGTCCACATGCTCAGATCTAAAGCTGCTTTCCTATTTTCCATCGTCGTTGTTGTTCTTTCCATCAATGACAAGCACACTCTTCCTGTAAAAATGCCAAGAATAACACAGGTAAAAGTTGTTGGGGAACTTAAGGATGTCATGATCAGAATGGCTACACAGCCAAAAGTTTTTCAAGTAATTGACATAATTATAGTAGATATCCCAGAAGCTTATGGACTACTACTTAGTTGATATTGGTCCGAGAAATTGAATGGATACTTTAGGATGGACTGGGATCACCTCTAGTTTCCACTAAAGGGACATACCAACATGATTATGATCGATAGGGAAAGATATCTCAAACATGTTGTCACTGATTTATAAGACTTCAACGAACCCTCGTCGATAGATTAATTCCTTGTGCTAGGAAAATACTCTTGCTATTTTGATTTCGGAAATTTCGCCCCTCTCTTGTCTAATGTACCTCTCACTCAAAACTCCAAAATGAATTTTCAAGTGAACACACTGGAAACAACAAAAGAAATCATCTTCTGTCATGAACCTCTATTGAAAACATTAGACAATGTATATGAGGATAAGAAAGTAACCAGGCCTGGAGAAGTTGCTAAATTTTTCTTACAAGTTTCGACATTATACTTTGATAGGTCTAAATTACAAGAAGGGTCGGGAGTAGGATGTATCCTCATTAACCCGAAGGGGAAGCATAATTTCATATCCCATAGACTAGAATTTGAATGCACCAATAACACTATTGAGTATGAAGCTCTAGGTCAGGGACTGAAGAAGCCCATAGACTTAAACATTAAAGAACTGAAAGTTTTTAGGGACTCTAAAATTATCGCTAGTTAATTAAGGAATACTATCCATTGCAATTCTCCCCACTATTGTTCCCAGGACAAAGAATATTGTTGTTGATTCCCTAGCCATTGTAGCCTCGAGGTTCTCCCCTTTAGAAGACTATGAAGCCTCCAGGTTCACTGTGGAAATACTCTACAAACCATTAATACCCAACAATATTTCTAATTGGAAGGTTTTTGAAGGACATGAACAAATTGTGGATTTTCTAACTAATCAAGAGAATTTTAAGGATTTGGATATTGATGCTAAGGTATTCCAAGAGCAACTGGAAGAAACCAATTTCCCCGAACAGAAGGATGGAACCGATCACTCTAATAATAAACCAAGGTTTCATATGATACTAAGAGGGGTAGCCAATTTCGATAACCTTTTCAACTTGAGGGAAATATTTAAAGGATCAAATAGTACAAAGACATAGATTTCATGTCCCATATATGAGACTATAAACCTAGGAACCTCAGAAAACCGTAAAAATGTAAATCTAGGTAAAACAATGTCTAAAGAAGACAAGAAAGCTTATCTCAAAATTTTTAGAGAATATCAAGATGTGTTTGCATGGTCCTACCGAGAATTGAAAACTTATGACACTCACATTATCCAACACACAATATTGTTAAAATACGGAGTAAAACCCTTCCAACAAAAGCTCAGGAAGTACCATCCATCTCTGGAACCCCCGTTGTATCAAGAGTTAAAGAAATTGTTAGATTCTAATATTATATTTTAGGTTAGACAGTCTTCCTTGGTAGCCAATTTAGCTCTTGTCAGGAAAAAGTATGGAGAGATCCGCATGTGTGTAGATTTCAGAAACCTTAAGAGAGCATCAGCTAGTCCCACCCATGGAACAACTCTTGTAGACCATGTATGGATCTAAAATATTTTCGCTTCTAGATGGTTTATCAGGTTATAACCAGGTCCTAGTTTCAGAAGAAGACTGATTGAAAACTACCTTATGGACCAAGTGGGGAAGTTTTGCTTATAAATTCATGCCCTTTGGGTTGATTAATGCAAGGGAAACCTTCCAAAGGGCCATGGACGTATATTTTCGGGGATTGATTAACAAATGTGTAGTAGTATATTTGGATGATGTGACTGTGTATTCAAAGAGCAAAGAAGACCACATCCAACATCTAACCCAATATTTTGAAAGGTGTAGGAAATATGGAATATCTTTAAACCCGAAGAAAACTATCTTTGGTGTCGAGAAATGTAAACTACTAGATCATATCATATCTCAAGAAATAATTTGTATAGATCCCAAACTAATAAAGGAAATAGCTCAAGTTCCCTTGCCCCATAAAAAAAAGGCTATGCAATCCTTCTTTGGGAAAATTAATTTTGTGAGGAAGTTCACGCCGAATTTCGCTGAAACTATCAAACCCTTACAAAAAATGATTCACAAGGATGAAGAGTTTAAGTGGGATGGAAAGAAAAAAGATGCCCTCAACAATATCAAGACCACATTCTCTCAAGCTCTAGTGTTGCGAAGTCTTGACTTTAGTAAAGATTTATCCCTCTATACTTTCGCCTCCAACCAATCCTTAGATGCAATATTGACCCAAAAGGATGATGACAATAATGAGGCACCACTATCATTTATGAGAACTAATATCTAAGGAGTCGAATTGAACTATCGTGTTATAAACAAACAGGCTTATGCAGTATACAAAGAAGTAAAACATTTCAGATCTTACATCCTAAAAAATCACACCAAAGTCATTGTGCCTCATCCTGCAGTGCGATCCCTATTCACTCAACAGGAGATTGGGGAGAGAAGAATAAATTGGATGGAAGTTGTCCAAGAATTTGATCTAGATATAAAACCTACCAAATTAGTAAAGGGACAAGGATTATGTAAATTGGTCGCAGAAGCCCAAGATATAATAAATGAAGACCCCAGGTGGGAGAATTAATTGGAATTATGGTGCAATGAAGATTTATACATTCCCTCAAGGAAAGAATCTTGGTATGAAAACTTGATTTACCTTTTAAATCATGGGAATTGCCCAGAAAATATAAGCCCTAAGGAAAGGAAAGCTCTCAGGGTCAAATTTGCACAATATCACCTCGTAAATTCAGTACTTTTCTGCGTAAATTATGATGGAGTACTCTTGAGATGTATCGAGCGGGAAGATGCAGAAACATTTATGAGGGAGCTCCATGATGGTCCTTTGGGTGGAAACTTTGGAGGATATACCACAACTCACAAAATATTAATAGCCAGATATTACTGGCCTACTCTATTTAGGGACGCTCATACATATGCCAAAAAATATAAATCTTGTCAAATGAGTGCTGGTAGGGAAAAGAGGGCAGTTGTCCCACTCCAACCAGTGACCATATCCAGACCATTAGAGCAATGGGGGTTAAACATCATAGGGGATATTACCCATAATTATACAAAACAACATAAATACATACTGAATGCCATGGACTATTTTACAAAATGGGTGGAGGCGATCCCTCTGACTCACGTAAATCGAATTCATATAACAACAACTGATCGGAAGGTTTGGGATGCCATTCTCATTTTCGACAATGTTTCCTACTTTTATTATACTCTATTAACATAGTTCTCTCTGGACAAAGTAATCATAATAAGATACTCTGCAAACTACTACCCACAAGGAAATGGGGTGGTAGAATCAACTAATAAGAACCTATTGAGGATCTTGAAGAAAACAATCGCAGAAAATTAGAGGAATTGGCATAGCTTGCCTAATAATGCCTTATGGGAAGATAGAGTAACACCCAAGGAATCTATAAGAATATCTCCATACTTTGTGGTATACGGACAAGAATCCATCCTCCCAAATGGGTTATGTCTTCCATCACTTCAACCTGCTTAGGGTTCAGGAGGAAAATCGTCATTAGTTATTCAACAAAGAATTGATACCCTCCTCATGCTTGAAGAGGAAATGGAGAAAGAGAAATCTAAGTTTATCGCTCATTAACAGATAGTTAAAATATGGTTTGAAAATCATAAGGCCAAAGAGAAGAGTTTTGAAGTAGGAGACTTAGTCCTGAAATGGGATAGAGAAAACGAACCTAAGGGAAAACATTCGAAGTTTCAGAATCTATGTCTCGGACCTTTCTAGGTATCCAAGAAAATTGGGGAAGGAATGTATCAGCTACAAAATTTGAGAGGGGAACCCGACACCCTCCCAGTAAATGGCCAAGCCCTAAAACAATATTCATGTTTAAAAAAAAAAAAGAGTGTCTTTTTCATGTTTCTTTAGAATACATTCTTATTAGGATAAATGTGTAGGTTTAGGGTAGATTGATTGTAGATTCCTTTTATTTTTTTAATTATTTTCCTATAATAAAGTTGTGTTCTATAAAACATTGGTCAACCTTAATAAATATGGTGTAGCAAACTCTGCTCCCAAGTTACACTTACATGCAACATAAGAAACAATGGGCAATTACAAATTTCTTCAAGGATATTTATATCTTGTCTTTGCAAAAAAAACAACCTTGGTAAGTGATGAAGGATCCACCTGGTGGTATGGTAAAGCCCAAAGGAAAATATGACAAGTTGGAAAGGATCACAGTTACCTCTAGACAGATCTAGGAAGAATTTCACCTTAACTATTTCATCTTGCAGATAACATACGTCCTCCTCTCCAAATCACTCACGAAATTTCTGTCGGAAATAAATCAATTATATTAAATGAGTGCAAAGTTGGAGAGGGTATGAAGATAAATATATCGAGGCTAGGGATGCTCACTGAAAGTGGAGAAATTTTTGTGACATCGGGGTGGCTCCGTCGGGACTATGAACGCTCATTGGTAGCAAAGTAACACCATAGCGATGGAATAATGATAACTAAAAGGACCTCGATCCAGTGAATTCCTTACATGGATCTTGTAAATGAGGGGAATAGGTCATGGTCAAGAGGAACAAAGGTGAGATAAGGGATGAACTCCATAGGCGGACCCAAATTCACGAATATGGAAAAATGTACATGCATGGATAGGGGATACTCTAATAAAAGCGAAGCTAGTTAGTTTCTCAACCAACTTCTGCACAAGATAATCCCGAAGGAAGGAGCAGAGATTCTACTTTCTCCGAAATAATTTCCATTTATTGAGCACTTTACACACCCTAAAATATTTCATGAAATTTGTTCTCTTTTGGGTACCACTTGTTTTCTTTTTGTTTTGCTTTCTGAATTGAGTATGTTGTGTAGCGATCACTAAGTTCGTTTCCATGTCTCATCATCGATCAAGTTGGATTTATTTGGACCTGTCAAAGTGAAAACCTTTGTATCTAAAAGGAACTTGGAATTTTAACTAAGAATTCGTAGCTAAAATTGTGACCCAGGCGCTTATGTTCGGCGTTGGAAAAATCTGAGCAGTAAAATAACCACATAGTAACAATAATCGTCGATCACCAATGTATCATCGATGTCGGTAAAAACTGAAGTAGATCTGCGTTGGTTGTTCATAGATAAGATTTAAGAAATGGATGATACCCCATCAACGTTGGAGAAAGAGGAAAGGGCTACACATATATATGGGTCGTGATGAACCTCCAACAACCGATTACTGATGCGTTTGTTCGGGGTCGGTGAAATCTCAAAGTTTAAATCATGGAAAATTTTCACATTAACACATCGACCATCACCGATCTCCGATGCATCTCGGCATTGGAAAGTCTCGAGGGGATAATCTAGGAACACTTTAAAAAAAAAAACTTATCGTTGATCGTCGATCCTTGATATTTTTTCGGCATCGACAAGGTAGGACATGTTTGTTAAAATGCTTATCTAACAAAAATCTATGATTCTGAACAACACTCTTAAACGATGAATCCAATATCAAACTCCATGTGTCTTTGACGCGTAATAATTTCGTACAGCCTAGTTTCATCTCGGGTCACCTTAGGTTTCCCCGTGTCCTAGTCACACTTTGAGGTCAACATTTCTACATCATCATTGTACAACAAGATGGATAGGAATCAATGATTTTGTCAAGAGATACAATGAACATTTTGTAAAGGAAAGCATCGACTCTCGATCCACCCATTTAAATTAGCAAAATGATGGAACGTTTTCAACACAAACTAAGATCAAATTCTTCCATTTAATAGGCCAATTAATGTTTCTCTATGCATATGTTTCTACCCTGTGCGCTGATTAAACAATGAAAATTTTAAATCACCTATGAGCCACATTATAGACCGCGCCTACGCTGCCAACCTATGACTGCATTTAATCTTGAGCATAATGCGGATCCAGCGATAGATTTTGTAGAACCGCACTTACACCCAAAATTGAAGAACTGATGTGAGAAGGTAAGTATTCTCTCCATTTAAATCACTAAGAAAGTTTCGAACCCCAACATTTTGGACAAAAGTTTCTCATTTCTAGATAAGTCAAAGAAGCAAAGAGAGTGTCTCAAGAGTTGCACTTCATTCTCAGAATTTCAAAACCAGGTTAAGCTAGTGCGAAGAAGAGGTGTGTGCTAATTTTGTAATTTTGGCAGTCACATTTTTATATATCATCATTCTCTTTGCAACACGTTGTCTAGCATTGTTCTATTTGCAGGAAAAATGCCTTCGAGGAAGCGAACGACCAGACGATTTCCAAGGGAACCAAAATTTAAGGAAGCAGAGGTAGGTGAAGGATCTTCTCCCGACGCTATGAGATAGTTGGAATTTTCTACTAGATCGGAACCAGTTATCAAGATATCAACTAAGAATGAATTTTATTATCCCCCATCTTTTGGATATACTGAAGAAAGTAATGGATCAAAGATAATTCTCCCGCAATGGGGATATTTGTTCAACAGAATTAACCGAGAATATTACCTAGATTTTATTCCCCACAGCGACTTGGATGTAAGGGAGCTCGACGACCAAGTTTTTCCAAACATCTAGAGGTCATGTCTGCATATGGTAGCCTACCAAACCCCTCTCTTTCCCTGGATTGAGACTCGGGGATGGATAATCGATCATACAGATGTGATGAAGTGCCTAGTCAATTATGAGAATGACATATGTGTCAGTGCTTTTCTCCCGATAGAGGTCCATAAATATTACAAGATCAAGGACCCAGAGGAGAGGCTAAACAAATATTTTGTAGTGAAGTTCTATGAATTCCATGGCACGAGCCGATCAATGTCCTCCTAGTGGAAGGAAGAGAAGAAATACACAAATTGTAGGAATGGTTTGTATGGGACAACAAATCTAAGGGAGACATACATCTACTTAATGGATCTAATTTGTTGATTATACGGGGAGAAATATTGTTCTAATTTCTCAGAGGTATGGATGCCCCTGGAATACACTGTGGTCATTTCTAGGAGTAGCTTCAACTAGGGAGTGATCATCTCTAAAAAATTGAGCACCATCATATTGCAAGATCAGACAACAAAGGAGTGAGAAGCTCCCTCTTTTCACATGGATTCATATCTACTAGACGTGATCTGCACAAGGAATGTCTTCGTCAACATGAATATGAGCTGGCAAGTCGCCAAGCTACCTATTTAAGTCTACTTTAGCATCCTTTGGGAAAAAAAGGTACAAAAAATCTTATGCTCTCATCTGCGATGAGTTCATAGCTCGGGTTCATTTTATCATTTACAAAATACAATTCCCAAGACTATCTTTAGTGGCCAAGAAAATGATGTCAAAGGTAGGCCATTGGTACCTAGATGAAAACACCACTTATATCAGGGTGTTTGGGGCCACCGATGCACCACATTTACTCTGTGTTCACGTCCCATACCGACTTGTCGTAGGAGAAATATGTTACCAAACCATCATGAAGGGTTATAATGCCACTCTGGTTAAGGACAAGAAACGAGTGTTCATACCCTATGGTTTCCATGTAGAGTTTTTCATAGTGAAGGATACTCCACAAGCTAAACAAGAGGGTTTGAGCCAGCTGGAATATAGATCCACAACTGGTCAATTTCACAAACATGACCCTAAAGGCCTAGTCCTTCAACATGTGTCACAATTTTCTTCATGTTGGCCATACGCACATGATAAGTTTGAAGACGAGACCTTTACAAAATGTGCACAGGACTAGGAAGAGGTACTACAGAGAAAATCTAACCCAAATATGACCAAGTTCAAATCTATGAGCATGGATGATGAAGTTGAAACAATAGAACATATGGCTCAAGAAGCCCTCAAGGTGAGAGAAGAAAACAAAGCGATTGAAGCCAAAAAGGCACAGAGGAGAGGGATGTTGTTATTATAAGAATCCCAAAGAGTCATCTGGTAGTTCAAAAATGATCCTCAACTATTAGAACCTATAAGGATCACCCCGACCGACCCAATCAACATCAACGAGGAGATAAATGGCTCAGAATCAACCCCACTAGAGGAAACCCCTGATCTAGAAAGCCCTAGAGTTTTTTCACCATAGGATAGATCGTCGGTGACTATTCCAAGCCAGCATGAGATTCCAAGAACACCAGGTGAAACGGGTGTGCCTAATACCCTTTTTCATCTCATTACTATCTATGATGATGAAGAGAGTTCGAAGGTATTGCTTATAACTCCAATACCAACTACAAAGGAGAATGAACCAGGGGGAACATATGCTCTGACGCCAGATGCATCAATTCCAAACCCTCTGTAGGGAGACCATGAGGCCGAGAGTGCCTTAGAAACTGAACTTCTCAACCTATTGGGGACCCTGAAAGACAACTCCAAGAATTGAAATATCTAGAGATCGACACCTCAAAAGTTGATCACCAATTAAGTATTGAGCCTATGCATGTCTCTCCAATTAAGGTCGATACCTCACTAGTCGATGAACACCATACGAAGGTCGATCCATTGGAACATACAGAAGCTTCCCCTGTCAAAGAAGTACAAGAGCTAGTCCTAGAGAAAATATACATGGGAGGTAGCTTGGAAAACACTCTGACCTGGGGAGACCAAAAAATCCCTCAGCCCATGGATGAGGTCACCAATATATAGGATATTTATTATGAGAGGAAGATGAAATCCATAATGAGGATAACAACCAAGAAAAGGAGGCTCGCGCTGGATAACGCAATTCTCATCAACATAGAAGAGAAGATGCTCAACACAAAAAATGTGAAGACATCTGAGTTAATCGACACAGGGATGGTTATCACTGATGTCACACTAGATCGAGAAAAGAGAGATGAAAATTAATTGGCCACCACAAAGAAGGATATAGACCATCTGTGCCATCTCACTAAATATTACCAAGACTCAACGTAAGCCACAGTTTTTATGAAGAGTGAATTCTGAGGTGCATATGCATAATTAATAAGAAAAAGACATATTTTCACTCCATGTGTAGACGATTTTCAAGAAGATACTCTCGTGGCACTGAAAACCTATAAAGACATGGATAGATGGCATGAAAAGGCATACCAGGATGTAGAACAAATTGATTATATCATAATAATACAAAAGGGATGAGACTCAGAGGAGCATGGCATCCGAGTGATGATGGATAGCAACATCTCTTGGATTAGGAAGGTAGTCAAATAATGGGTAGGTATGGCCCAAGAACCTCAACCAGAGATACAAAAGAAGTGGGTTGAGTGGAAAAGAAGCTAGGAAAAGAACAGTTGGGATATGAAAGACATTGGCCTCCCAAAGTTCGTCTCACCTGAAGACTTTGTCGATTTGCATGACATAGTCAAACGGCATTCAGAACAAGAATCATAATGGGAAGTAGAGATCGCACAGGTGGCAAGCATGACACAGGGTCAAGTACATAATTTTATGGAACATATGATCAAGGCTCGTGCATTTCTACAGTGTTTAAGTGCCAAAGTGATCAAATATAGAGAAAGGTCGATAGAGATTAAGGAAACCCTTTCATCCCCGATGGACCACCATAGATTCCCGTATGCTAACACATGCGCGTCTCTCTTCGTCAAGTGGTCAGAATATGATAAGAGTCATTGAATCTAGTAGAGCCACTAGATGATCTCTAGAGAACAATGAGATCAAGCGCCGCGTGTCACTCTTTGTTTTACTCAACACAAAATTTTAGCAACTATTTTAAGTTCATGATTCTTTATAAATAGGAGGATTGACCTTTTAGAAAAAGTTGATGGTTTTGGGAAAAGACCCTCTTTTTGAGAATTGTAAAGAATTATTTCTGAGCAACTTTAATCAAGAAGTTCTTTTTAGAACCAGAGACAAAATCTTGTTTTTCATCAAAGGCATTATGTGATTGGATTGAGGAGGAACTACTTCCATCTTTTAATTTAGTAGTTGATGTTGTAATGAGTAAGAGTTTCTAAATCTACTAATAATCTATCTTTTTCACTACTTTAACAATTCTTTTGTTCTAAATGATGAAAAGCGAATCGTTGTGTTAATATGTGATGGTAGAGCTAAGGAAACTATTTTTCTTGCATTTATCTTATTGCATGCGTATTTTCTTTCCATAATTGTATCTCAGTCAGTGTGAAGTAACAATAAGTTAATTCTTTATTACTAGACTTGTAGTAGGTGTGAATATCATTGTCTACACTCTAGAGAATGAGGGTTATCCAGGGCTCAACCTTCTTCAGTAATTAACAATCCCCTCTATCATTTGGTTTATACCATCACACCTTACTCTATGAGTTTCATCTAATAAAAGAAAAGACAAACAAGAGAAAATTTAATCTGAAGGAGGAACTTTCACAGAAAGATATACTATCAATCACTAAGTAAAGCCCATCGGTAAATTGGCTAGATCGAAATATTTGGAGAACCATTCCACCCATAAAATGATGCAGAGTCTAATTGGGCATCGAAGGTGGGTTTGGTTCTCACTGTTGAGTTAAAGGGATATCAGACCCCTCAACAAACTGTAAACTCATAATTTCTCCTATGAAGAGCAGTTGCAAGTTGAGAAAGGATGATGAATCTAAGGATGCAGATCAAGGACTCTATAGATAAATGATTGGAACCTTACTCTATGTGAAAACGTCAAGACTAGATGTGATGCAAGAAGTCATACAAGTTGCGATATTTCAGGAAGCACCGAAGGAAACACATGTTATGGTAGTAAAGAGAATATTCAAATATCTCAAAGAAACAAAATATTTTGTATTATGGTATCCAAAAGGGAAGGATCTATCTTTGCTCACCTACATAGATGCAGATTGGGGAGGTAGAATTGATGATAGAAGAAGTTCAAGTGGATAAAATTTCTACTTAGTTTATTGTCTAGTATCATGGTTGAGGAAGAAACAATCATCAATATCTTTGTCCACAACAAAACAAGAGTATATTGTAGCAACAACATGTTGCACTCAAGTTCTCTTGATGAAGCAAAACTTGTAGGATGTACAGGTGGAATATGACGAGCCCATTCCGATACTTTGTGATAACACCAGTGCTATAAGTATCTATAAGAATATAGTAATTCATTTCAAGACAAAACAAATTTCGATCAAGTTTCACTTTCTACAAGAACAAGTTACACAGAAGAACATGAAGCTAGAGTACATTGGGAAAAAGGAGAATATTGAAGATATCTTCACCAAACCTCTTCTGAGGGATAACTTTGAGTATCTTTGACAAAAAATTGGAGTATTTTCTTCCCCACATTGATCCACATGACATCACGAACAGTAATACAGGGGGAGAGAAGAAAAATATATGAATAATGCACGTAAACAATCTTTTTGAATGTTTTTCATATACATTAGAGATTTACATGAGGAGGCACCATGAAGAGAAAGAAAAGGCTTGTAGATAGAGGGAGTAGCCCCTAGGAGAATTACCCTTTCTATTATTTTCAAAGGTGGAGAGAAAGAAAAAATGCATGGAAATGGAGAGAAAGAATAGATGCATGGAGATAGGGGGGGCGATGGTCACAGGGGGAGCATGAGCATGAGCATAATTTTTTACCTTGCCATCAATGTTTCCATTAATAACAAAGGGGGACATTTTTTGTCCCTTTGTTTTGTTAAATAGAACTTGCAGAGAAATAAATTAGAACATAAAAAAGTTAGAAGGACAACACAACACCAGTTATAACAAAAAACAGTTGGAAGGACAGGGCAACACTAGTTTTGAAGAAAGAGGTTGCAACATAATTAATAAAAAGAGAGAACTCCTGGTTTCTCCACCAGCAAGATTGGATCATATTATATACATAATCCATATGATTGTAATATCGAATATAGTTATTGTTTTTGTTAATTGAGTTGAATAATAAGAACTGGGTTTAGGAACCAGATTGTAAAGTGTAAAGGAAAAGAGTCACATACTACTGTAGAGGTAGTGAGAGAAAGAGGCTGAGATAACCTTGTCTCTTACTATTTGAGAACAACTTGTTGGTTATCTTTGGCATGATTATTTGTATGTCTAACTCAAGCTTCTCATGTATCTCGATAAGAGATATAATATAATATAATACATTTGGAGACCCAATTAAAAGAAAATATATTGTGTACTTCACCTTCTGATTCTACAGAATGTTATATTGTGTTATATTTTATGTTTGATATGATTAATGATTATAGATTCCATATGAATGTCTACGCAACTCTATTTCTCCCTTCTGGGTTAGGAGATGTTCGAGACTGCAATATGTTTAAGCTATCTTACGGAAGACTAATATGAATTTTGATACTTCGGGGATCTAACTAAGTATTATTATTACCCTTCCCTATCTTACTTGTCTCGGTTGTGCTTCAGGTGAGACTTCTTCCCTCCTGGGAAGATCAAAATCTCAGCACACTAGACTACATCAGTACCTTATGTTGGTAACCTAAAGAGGACCCTGGTCTGACAACTTTACTCCAACAAAATGGTTCCATTTTTGGGATCATTCCTTTACAGAGAATCTGTTAGGAGGATGATTCCTTGGATCTATAGATATGATGTTCAACAATGGTGCGAACTGAATTGCGATGCCTTTGTATGGAAGGAAGCAAATTTGCAAGATAAAAGTTTGAATGCTACAAGAGATTATGTCTTTTATTTAGAAAGATCGAATGACCAGTATGAGATATTCTGGGTAAAATTATTACAGGAAGCTCCATAGTTCAAAGAATGCATCAATAAGGCATATACTTTGGATACATAGAATATAGCAACACTTCATTGGTTGGATCACTAGATTATGCAAGTGATTTATGGGTTAACATTACTCTGGAAGGATATATCATTGAGTTTGCAGTTGAGAATCACCAATATTTTCCATAGGCGGAAGTGAATTTCAAGAAAGGTTCGTGTGGAATATTGTTGAGGGAAATTCCCCTGCGGATCAAAGTATTCTTGATGGAGGAGGGAATGTTAAATATTCCCTCAACTGATATGGAAACCTAATCACCTGTTCTTGGGGTAGGGTGATATTTTGGTAGGATCATGACCTAAGAAGGGGAAAGGGTTCTTTGTAGGGATGATTTTAAGGATGAAAATTTATTTTAAAATGTAGAAACCTTGGCGAATATTACTAATCCTTCATATGCCAACTATAAATGTTTGGTGATATGTTTGTAAAAATATTCAAATTTCTAAGGATTTTATATAGTTTTTATAAATTCTAGTGGTTTTTAAGGTAAAATAATTTTATTCTATAGAATTTGGGTGAATCATTTTTAAAATAGCGAATCTTGTTTTTGGAAAAACCATGGAAAATTAGCCCATGAGAGAAGTTTAGCCCCTAAAATCATCCATGGTTCTTTGACAAATGGGGGAACAACAAGAGAAGAACGCAAAAAATGAGTGACCCCTAAGGAGAGCCACCATAGTTGATAAGTGGTGGCGTGGAAAGGTAAATAAAGAATAAAAGCATTCTTAGGTGTTTCGAAAAGAAAGCAGACCAAGAGGAACAAATGAAAGAAATATGAAAGAGTTAAGGAATGTAAGAAGACAAGAAAGATTGGCTAGTCTAGGATTACATTAGAGAGAAGAACAGAGATAAAGGAGTCCCCAAGTGGGTGGAAAAGAAGAGGAGTTTGTAGAACCAAGGGAAGAAGAAGAAAGTATGGATCTTGTAGAAGACCGAGAAGATTCATCCCTGATATTAGGAGAAATCGGGAATCAGGTCAAGAAGGATGCTCAAGAAGAAGAAAACTAGACCCCCCCAGATCAAATAAACCCTCCCAGAAGTTAGTGGAACTAGACCCAAGTCACCTGTCCCCTAGGTTCCCTCTATAACCATGGTAATATCTTATGTTCAATCAACCGATACCCATAATTCCTCGGTAAAGGGGACAAGGATGTAGAGCAACATTTGTTTCTATGTGAAGCCATCTAGAGGTCTAGAGGGACTCTCAATGCAAACAAGTTAGTGGAATTCTAGACTACCTTTAGGGTTCATTCCCTCAAGTGGTACATGAAGGCTATTGAGCATGGGTTGTAAGGAAAATCCTTCACCCTTGCCCAAATGTGTCTGAAATACATCACCAAATTCAAGATACCTCAGTTAGAGCAACAAGATCTCTCTAAGTTGTGAGAGATTCAACAAAGGGAAGCAGAATCTACATGGGAGTACAATTATAAATTTAAGGTCGCTATTGGGATATTAGCGCATCAAATTCAAGAGGATCATGAGAGGGAACAATACATCCAAGGATTGATAACTTTGATGAGAATTCCTCTAATGCAACAATGGATAGCCACCTTAACAGACACCTTGGAATAATCAATGAAGATTGAAGCCATGGTAGGATATTTGGGGAGTCTGAGGGTGAACATACCTCCAATGGACATAAATTTATCGCAACTATAGGTAAAAATATTGACACTAATGGAGAGGATTCATGAATTAATTATAAGAAGACCAGGATGACCTCAATTTCGATGCACTAGGTGCTACACAGAGGGGATATGGAAAATTAATTCCCGTGGATGAGGGGAATGGGACCTCCTCAAAATATGATGGGGCCCCCTCCAGGTCCATTAGGAGTGAAAGTGTCTATGAATCCACCATTCCATGCACCGATGTTATACCATGCTTTCCTAGGAACCCAAACAACTCAGCCAATTGAATATTATGAAATTTTTTGGACACACGGGCATGTGCCGAGGTATTATCCTATCCTAAAGAAGTATATGCATGTTCCTAATATAATACATTGGGAGTTATGCACATCTACAACACATGTTAGAAATCAATGTAGAGATCTATATGCGCTTGTCGACATACTAGATTGAACAACATTCAAAATAAATGAAACCCCCAAGGAATCGAAAGAGGTCGGGGAGGTGGAGGTGGAGGTGGATTCAGAGGAGGAAGAAATGGGGGAAGAGATCCAAGCCTATGTTACAAATACGATGACTAAGGAAACTTGGCTAGAGACTTCCCTCACCCAAGATGACCATGGTGCTCTCACTGCAAAACCAATGTTCACACAATCGAAGACTACCTAGAACTGATCGTGAAATGGGAATATCGGGTTCGTCAATGAGGAGATAACTTCATAGGCTTATAAATGAGAAGTGAAATTGAGGTTCAGTTACCCAATATCAACATCATTACTTCCAGTGGAGCGAAAATTGGGGAAGATGCATATGGTCAACCCAAGATATAGAACGAAGCTCCCAAGGATGACATGTATCACCGTTTGAAACAAAAATTGTTCTTCAAGGATGAAATAGAAATATTTAACGGTATCTATGGTACATAAATGATCCAGATTTAGGAGCGGAACGAACAGATTAAAAGACCGAATACAATAAACATAGAGATAGGAATCATAACACAAATATCTAATGAAAAATATCTTCTATTAAATAATGAAATAGGATGAAACTGTAAAACTGCAGAACTGCAGAAATGAAACTTGCTTGAATGGTGGTATCTATCTCTGAAAAGAGATGTGGATGTTACACACATACTTGTGATTAGAATGGATGAAAATGAGGCCCCATAGTCCCTTTTCATATTACTCATGAATTCCAAAACCCTAGACATCTAAAAACCTAACCCTAGAAGGTGAAACGCCGAAAGTCATGTGGGCCTTATGGGTAAGTTGGTGTAATTTGGTGCCTCAATTTCCTAGGGTCATAAATTTTGTATACGACCTTAGTTTTAGGCACGTGATAGCCCGTTGGAAAGGTATTCCAATGACCTACACATTCTACCATCAAACTTTGACTTTGTCTATAGTCTGACTGTGGATATTAAAAAAAAAACAATGTTTAGGGCCCCAAAACATACCTGGAAGTACAAGAAGATGTGTTGACATGAAAACATACAAAATAAGTGAGTTGGATTAGGCAAGAGGCCACTCGTATGCACCTGGAGAATGTGTGAGGATTTCAACATCCCTAGAAGTGTAGAACTCATAATTATAAAGTAGTACAAAAAGACGTGTTGAATAAAAAATGGACACAAGGAGCCAGTTGGAATAGGTGGGTGGCCACAAATATCCACCTGGATTAATCATCCCCCCTTAGGAAGCAATGGTATCCATTGCGTTGAATTCCCCCATCAGGTGAGGAAAATTCTGTTGGATTTGGCCCCAGGAGACACTTGCCTTCGTGTAGGAGTTGCCCTTCCTTGACAACCAGATAAAGCTGGATCTGTTGTTGGTGAGTGCCCTTGACCTCTGTGTCCACTATCTGATTGGTGGATGCTTGTTCCATGTAGTAAAGGTTGAGCTTTGTTGGTATCATTTTTTCGGCGATCTCAGAGGTGTCCAATAATGGTGGAAAATATGGTCGAAGGAGGTCCACATTGAATACTGGATGCAGACCAAGGAAGGGTGGAGTGTTGAGCTCAAAAGAATTGCTCCCACAACCTTGGTGATAGTGTAAGGCCCATAACAAAGTGGGAGAAGCTTTCAATGGGGCCTGATGAGTCGCTCCTTCTGCAAATGTAACCATACTTTGTCACCTACTTGAAACTGGTGTGGTACCCTCTGTTGATCATGGTGTTGATTGTACCTAGCATTGGATTTCTGCAAAATATCCTGGACCTATTGGCGGATGTATTGAATCCTCTCAATGAATCTGGTGGATTTTTCGATCACAGAATGATCAGGGGAAGAGTCTGTCTATGTGGTGGCAAGAGGAAGTGCAACATCAATGGGTCCCAAGGGTTGGAATCCCAAACCCACCTGAAAAGGGATATGGCCAGTGGAACTATGGAGAGCCCTGTTGTAATCATGTTGGAAATATGGGAGACTCTCATCCCATGTATGGGGATTCTTAGAATTGTACATGGGAAAGATGTGGGCAATCATCTGATTGCCGACCTCAGTTTTTCCATTGGTTTGGGGGTGGAAAGCAATGGATTTTGTGATTTTGGTGTCCAACAGAGACCCAATACTTGACCAAAAGTTGTTGAGGAGCCTGTTGTCTCTATCGTAGATGATGGTCTATTGTATCCCAAAGTGGACCCAAACTCGTTCGAAGAAGATATTAGGAGTATCTGTTGTTGTGCCATTCTTCTTGCAGGATGTAAGGATGGCCATCTTTGAAAACCGATCAACAACCACAAACATGTAGTCATATCCGTGCTTGGTGGATGAAAAACTAAACATGTAATCCATGGAGATGGATTCCCACATCTATCGAGAGTAGGAAGAGAGTTGTATAAGCCTTTATTCTTAATGGTTGGCAGCAATGGTACATGCATTGAAATATCTGATACTTTGTTCAAGTCTTGTTGAAATTTCAGCCAATAAAAATGATTTTAAAGAATGACCATAATAGTTTTCTCTAAGCCAAAATGTTTTTCCACAATGACCATAGTTTTCTCTAAGCCAAAATGTTTTTCCACCCGACTGTAGTGGGATTCCCAAATCAAATTTGCATGCTCTCTTGTAGGAACACAAATATGGCCTAGGTGGCATAAGAGTCCATCCTGAATGTGAAAATCATTAATAGTTGTGCCTCTACCCAAGAGATGATATGTGGTGGTGAATTCCATATCATGTTGCTAAAGTTTGGGCCACTCTGATGTTTCATGTCCGTAGGAATGGAGAATAGTGGTGAGTGCGGCCACAGGAGTCTGAGTGAGGCAGTCAATGACATGATTTGAGATACTTGTCTTATACTTGATGTTGAAATGGAACTGTTGCAGGTAGGTGGACCACTTCTGATGGTGGTCTTTCTGCAATTTCCCCTGTGTCTGTATGAACTACAGAGGCTTGTGATCAATGTCTATGATCGTCTCCTTCCGCATAATGTAGTGTTTCCATTGGCGACATGCTTGTATAATGGAATACATTTCCTTTTCATAGGTGAGGTATTTCCAGATGGTATCAGAGATTTTATCACTATGGTATGCTAGAAGATGCATGTGTTGAGTGAGAAATACACCCACAACATAGTCATATGCATCGGTCTCAATATTGAATGGTTGTTGCAGATCGGGAAAGGAGAGTACTGGAGCTGAGCACAACCGATGTTTAAGATCATCGAATGGTTGTTGCTTCTCCTTCCCCCACACTAAATTTTCCCTACCACCACCCTTGGTCACCTGGTTGAGGGCCCATGCAATATGGGAGAATCCCAACACGAACCGTTGGTAGAAATTGGCTAGTCCCAAGAATATCCGAAGAAAGGTCAGTGTGGTCGGGGCTGGCTAGTCACGAATGACTTGGATATTATATGGATCAACATGTACCCCATGCACATCAACAATTTAGCCCAGGTATTGGACCATGTTCATGCCAAAAGAGCATTTTTCTAAGTTAGCATAAATCTTGTGCTATCGCAGAGTGCTCAAAACCTATTGAATATGCCACATGTGCTCCTCCCACATTCTGTTGAAGATGAGGATGTCATCCAAATATAATACCACAAAGGATTTGGTGAAGGGTCTCAATACATCATCCATCAACCTCATAAAAGTGAATGGTGCATTTGTTAAGCAAAAGGGCATGACTAGCCATTTGTAGATACCTTATTTAGACTTGATGGTTGTCTTCCAAACATTAGTTGGCTCGATGGGAACCTAGTAGTATCCATACTTCAGGTCAATCTTGTTGAAGAAATTTACCCCCTTGAGTTGGTCAAGAAGGTCATCAATCCTGGGAATGGGGTAGTGGTTCCTGACTGTGATTTTGTTTAAGGCTTTGTAATCAATGCATAGTAGCCAAGTCCCATCCTGCTTCTACACCAGTACAATTGGGATTCCACAAGGTGAGGAGTTGGGTATTATGTGCTTATTTTGAAGAAGCTCTTAGATATGATGTCTGATTTCATCATTCTCCATCAGTGAGCGCTGATAGAATATTCCATTAGGTAGAGGTGTAGCAGGGGTCAGATCAATTGGATGCTTGACTTGGTAATGTGTCGGTACCCCTGTAGGTAAGGCAAAGATGTATTTGTATTCTTCCACGATCACATCCACTTCCTTCTGCTGCAAAGAGAGGTGTTGTGTAGAGCCCACGGATGTGGCGATGACCTTCTTCTTACTGTGAGCACATACCACAAAGAAAATGAACTTCCCAGCCTTTGAAGTGACCTTACTACATTTCTTATTAGAGATTAAAGAAACAACAATAAGCGATGCCACCTATGGGATCCTATACAATTGTCTACCCAAAGTAATAATAACACTGTGGGGTCTAGAATCATATACATCATGATGCTTCCACAAATATGGTTGTCCTAAAAGAACATAAAAAACTTCAAGGGGAGAAATATCACATAATACCTCATCTTTGAAAGGCTTGATGATGTAGGGAAGACGACACTCTTGGATGACACGAAGATCTCTTCCTTGATGAAGCCAGCCAATGGTGTAGGGTTGCACAAGTAGTGTCATTGGCAGGTTCAACCGCTTGAAGACAATTGCTGAAATCAGGTTCTTCTGACTACCGTTTTCAAAAATGAAATGAATCGGAGCCCCCTTGACCCACATATGCAAGTGAAAGAGGTGTTCCCCTTCCTCTGGTTCTTTTGTTTCGCTTGGTTTTACTTTGGTGGTAGCGATCATGGCACTGGGTTCAACATAGATAATTTGTTTCCCTCCTTCAGGATTTGACTCAAAATCAGAATTGGCCTCTGACTCGGAAGCCTTCAACTTGTCCACGAGGGACTTCTTGGAGTGACATTTGTCAGTGTTGGTCCAAGGAATTTTATGGTACTCACACCATTTTCTTGTGTCCTTCTTCATCTTCTAGTTTCCCTTCTTGTGTTGTGGCTTGGACGGATTTTCCTAAGGGAAACCATATAGAATTGGTCCCTTGATTTGTGGGTTGGGGTTTCCTTTTCCCTTCTTCAGCTATGAGGGTTTTGCAGATCCAAACTCTCGTCATTTCTGCTTAAATTTCTGCTCTATCTTGACAACGTATCTATAAGTCGTGCCCAATGAGGCAATTCCTAGGAAATCCATTTATGTTTGACTTTATCTATGCAAGCAACCACAATATTTGAGCACCAAATGCCTCTTAGAATATTTGATACCCAATTTGGTGCGTATGGTATGGAAAATATTGGTGAATTCTGGTACTATCTGGTCCCTTTCTTGACATGGGTTGGTCCATCTAGTGTACTAGTCCTCGTAGCTTCCAACATGGTAGTATTGTTCTTTGATGGGGTCCTAGAAGGAATACCATGTAGGGGACACCACAAAAATTACAGATTCCTCCATGAGCCTTTGCTCAGATTAAGTATCCCACCAGTAATTAACATGGGGAATGACTTTGAGTGCAAAAGTGATCTTTTCCCTATCGAACAAATTGTGGACCAAAAAATATCCTTTGAGCAAATTCAACCATTTATCTACAACATCCACATATATTAGTCATTTAAATAATGGAATACCAAAGTTTAGCTATACCCTGAAGGTGGTTGCATGGTCGCTTGACGAATATGCTTCTCCCGTGGGAAACCATCGAAGGATCTATGGGAAGTTGTCCACCATTTTGTTCTTTTGTCGCATGAGGGATTCCTCGAGAAACATTTTAATAGGATATCTTTCTCCATAATATTTCTTTTTGTATCCCATGGGTTGTTGTCGGGCTCAGCGTGGCTGATCTGGTAATGGATCAATTGGTTCGAGTCCCAACTTCTTGTACCCAGATCTTGTCGGGGACATGCAGAAAGAAAAATAAGTGAAGAGAAGATCGCTTTGATACCACTAATCCAGATTTAGGAGAAGAACAAACTGATTAACAGATTGAATGCAATAAAAACAGAGATAGGAAGAAAAACACAAATATCAAGTGAACAATATCTTCTATTCAATAATGAAATAGGCTGAAATTGTAAAACTGCAGAACTGAAACTTGCTCGAATTGTCGTAGATATCTTTGAGAAGAGATGTGGTTGCTACGTGCATCCGTCTAAGAAAAATGGATTAAAATGAGGCTCCATAGGCCCTTTTCATATTACTTGTGAATTCCAAAATTCTAGACATCCAAAACCTAACCCTAGAAGGTGAAGGTGAAACTCCAAAAGTCATGTGGGTCCTATGGGTAAGTTGGTGTAATTTATACCTCAACTTCCTAGGTCATAACTTTTTCATACGACCTCCATTTAGGTGCGCGATAGCCCATTGGAAAAGTATTTCATATAACTACACATTCCACTGTCAGAATCTAACTTTGTCTACAGTTTCACTTTGGCAAGTAAAAAAAACAACGTTTAGGGCCCCAAAACAACCCTGGAAGTACAACAAGATGTGCTCACATGAAAACATACAAAATAATCCAGTTGGATTAGGAAAAAGGCCACCCGTATCCACCTGGAGAATGTGTGAATATTCATAAATCCACAGAAGTGTAGAAATCACAATTATAAAGCAGTATAGAAAGACATGTTGAATAAAAAATGGACACAAGGAGCTAGTTGGAATAGGTGGGTGGCCACCAATATCAACTTGGATAAATAAATAGTGGAATATCCTCCTAAAGATACCCTCCAACTTAAGATTTTTCAACCCCCTACCTCACCCCTTGTGCCTAAGAACCCTGTAAGCCCAAAGAGACACCCTGAGCATTCCCAAAATGTAACTAATCTCTAGTTTCAATTGTTCTCTGATATCCTCAGGGATGACCAATTTACGGATAAGTTGAGAAAAATCGTGTACCTAATACTAGGAAACAAGCAAACCCCATAAACCATTATTATGAACAATCTCCTTAAGAGGAATACCCAAAGAATACAAAGAATAAAGGTGTGAACGAGAAAATAATTTAGGCTAGAATCCTAGTTAGATGATTTTGAGATTAAATATGTCATGCTAGACTGGGGATCCAATGTCAACATATTACCCAAAAAGACCTGGGAATATTTGGGGAAACCTTAGTTAGTATATTCCCCCATTCAAATGAGAATGGCGAATCAGTACTACATTTTCCCAATAGGAAGGCTATGAAATGTAGAAGTAGATGTTGCAGGAGTTAAAACCACAACTGATTTTGAAGTGATTGAAATCATAGGAGACAAGGATCCCTACCCTTCTCTAGTTTGAATTGATTGGGAATATGACAAATATGCTATCATTTATCTAAATAATGACACCATGATGTTTGAAGTGGATGGAATAAAAGTGGTTCAGCCCTTAGATCCATATTTAGGGCCTAGATACACTGAGCTAGTAGACAACAATATGGAATCATATGTTCTTGACCATCTATACATGATAACAACACGGATGAGGATGGATTATATAAATCCCATTGCATATGGATCGACAAGTTGGAGAAACATACAGTCAGCTGATGAGGATTCACAATTAACATTTGATAGTTGGAAACAAGGCTCATACAAATGATTCTCAAGATGATGGGAAACTATCATAGAAGCTAGATGGATTGGAACTGAGATCAGGGAACACCCAACATATGATGGTACCTCAGAGTTGGACAATTTTATTACCATCATGGAAGAGAAAGTAGTGACAAATCAAAGGATATCAGTTCTTGACTTATCCTTGAAGGATACCCCAGCTAGATGGTGGGATACTCACAGAGCCTTGATTCTAGAGTGGGAGGATGTGAATCAATATATCCATTGTCAATTCCAAAGTATGGATCACCTTAAATAAGATATTCATATGGATTTTCAAGATGCCCAACTGTTTGATGGATAGTTTGGCCCCAAATTGCATATTGAGCACTACTTAAAACAATGGCAAGTTGCAGAACTACCCTCTCACATATGGTTTTAGTTATTTTTCCACTCATTAGGTATGATCCCAAAAGCGTGGTACATGCATGAAGAGACCAAACGACAAACAAGTTGTTGGAAGAACTTAAAAGACCATTTTTGCAAAGACTTTTCCTTCACAGGAAAGGCCCCTGAGCTCAACATAGCCCTTCAAAGAATTTGATAAATTCTCTTTACCAACAATTGTAAATAGAGATCAAGCCCAGTAGTATGTTCTGACCATGACAAATTGCTTCATTCTAGTTTGGGCCACGAACCTGATAGGATACCTATAGCTTAATGTAAAGTTGATAAAGGCCTGGAAAAACCCAATGACTTAGAAGAACTCAAAAACCTAACTATTGAAGAAACGAAAGGTAATAGAGAGATTCAGGATACTATACCCATCCACATATGTACCAAGGATACATCTCAAGCATGCATGTATCTTAATCATATGCATCCATGTACCCAATATGCCTCCAATACATGCCTTAAGCATGTGCTAAAATATCCATGCATCAAATACATAAATACATACCTTTACTGAAGATGAAACCTAATGCATACAATCTCAGACCCTATAACAACCTTGTTGATTCATCGTTCCTTGCTGCAAACTAGACCAAACATCCTTCTTCAAGTCCTTTTCTCCGATCTACGACATGTAAATTTTCAACCCGTGGATGTCCACTCCTTGCTCCACTATGACCCACGAATAACCTCAGAAAGCTAGTTTGATCACTTCCGACTTTTCCCTTCAGTTTCCTTTTTCTCCTTATACTTCTCAGATTTCACTACCTCATATAAGGTATGAAAGATTTACCAAAAACATCACTTGAAATATAGATAATCATTGAAGTTGTGTGTGTACTAATGATAGACTTCTTGTGGTGTATTTATACTTTTTCAAGTTAACTTCGTTCCTTACTTTAGGGATTTCTTGTTATAACCACTTTACCCTTTAATTAATACTTGTAATTGTTTAGGGGCTTCTTAACCATTATTCGGGGCTTCCAATCTTTATTACCTCATATCTCTTCAACTATGAAGAACCACATGGTGTACCACCTACCATTGGAAACAACACGACAAAGACTATCCATATACGAGTTTGTTACATGCATTTACATTGTCCTTCATGTCATTATTCCAAAAACAACTTCGGGTTCCATGACCAAACCATTAGGGCTTCATTTCCCATCACATTTGTTGATATCAATGACAACCAACTATAATATCAATGACAACCAATTGTCCAACAAAGGAAATGTTGGTCATATTACATGTAGTTAATAAATTACACCCTTACCTAATAGGAAGACACTTCAAGGTAAAAATAGATCATTGTATTTTGAAGTACTTCTTGGAAAAACAATTATATTCAAAAGAACAACAAAAATTGATTACAAATATTCTAGTTTGCACCTTTGAAATTATCTACCAAAAATGAGAACAAAATATGGTGGAAAATGCACTTTCAAGGAAAGAAGAATATATAGAGAGATTATTTTCACTATTTCCATTCCATAATTTGATTGGGTTGAAGAATAAAATATAGAATGGAAGCATGATCATAATGTATGAAAGATTATTCAACCAATACAGGAGGACCCAAGTGCATTAGAAGAAAATGTGTGGAAGAATGATTTAACTTGGTATCAATATCACCTAATATAAGATCATTTTGGAACTAGAAATTTCTCCGATACAAGTACATTCAAAGTTCTTGAAAACTTACCATAGCATAAAGAAGGATTGTTTTTGGGAAGGTCTTAAAATTGATGTTCAAAAGTTTTTGGTTGGATCTGTGGTCTGCCAATAGAATAAGGGGGTGACAATCAAGACTTCAAGTCTCCTACAACCATTATCTATACCAAGTCAACATTGGGGAGATGTTTCAATAGATTTTATTACACATATACCTATGTATGAAGGAAATAGTTTCATCATTATAGTAGTGCATCGACTCACAAAGTGACCATTTTTACCTATTTCTCATATTTAAAAAAAAAATTACAGTAGCCACAACATTCTTGGAAACAATTTAGAAGATACATAGAATCCCTAAGATTATTATAAGTGACATAGATCCAACTTTCATTGGAAAATTTTGAATTGAATTATTTTCTTGTTTGGGTACTCAACTAGCTCATAGATCATATTATCTCTCTCAATCCAACGGGGAAAATGATATTGTGAATAAATGATGCAGGAGCATCTCTCCACGTCAACTAGCCAGCCAGCCAACCACGTCAGCGCGTGCATTCAAAGCTGAAGAGAGGCGCAACCCTTGTCTTCCATTTTTGAATTTGAATGTAATTTAATGGTTAGGTTGTTGAGCCGTGGAGCCATGCCTTTGCACAAACATTAAAGTAGATAGGCCTTTAATGTTTGTAAGGTTGAGATCTAGATCCAATTTCTAGACTAGACAACCCATTCAATGTAATTGAATAGGGTAGGTGAGGTTGCAGGGAAGCGCTCTAAGAGCCCCCTCATGTAAAATATCTTTGATATTTTAATTATATCTCATAGGAGAGAGTCTACGAGTAGAGAGTAGAAGAGAAGGATCCGAGACCTTGTTACAGTCCGCGCCCAGAACACCTTTGTAAAAAGACATTTTGATTAATATAAACCAGAGCAGGTTTTCCTGCATATTGTCTGTGTTATGTGAATGCCTTGTGTGTTCTTTATGCTGTAGATGTATGCTAGACATTTGCAGGGAGTTGTTTAATTTCTAGGCTTGAGAGGCTCTTTGTGGTTTCATTCCAGGAGGGCATGACAAAGTATTATGGTCTCTGAATACCAGTGAATAGATACACTTATGAACTCTGCAGAGTCAGGAAAAGACGTGCTAGGTGGGAACAGAAAACTGGAATCAACAATTCAGAGGAAGGCCTATGACGATGATGAATACCTCAGGAGGCAAGGTTGTGTAGGAGGAACACAGTTGCAGAAAGAATCTCTGAGGAGTTCTGTAAAGATCTGCCAGGTGGGCATTGAGCAGGTGCAAGGAGTGTACAAAGGAAGAACTTTGTGGTGAGTTCATTAGAAGAAAGAATCATCTGAGGATTCTTGATACTCTACCAGGAGGGCATTGAGTAAGTGCTAGAGTGAACAAAAAGAACTCTTTGATTTCAGAGATTGGAGAAGAGTCCATTGAAGGATCTTCGCAGGGTTATTGAACACCCTGAAGACTCAGCAATAGGTTGCTTGAGTGAAGGATAGCCAGCAGGGCATCCAAATTCTCCATCTATAGGAGAAAGGGAAGAGGATTGAGTTCCTTAATGCTCTGAATTACAGGGAAAGCTAAAAATGGATAGAACCCTTGTGTGCATGAAGACTCTGTAGGAGCGCAGAAGTCATAGAATCCCTCAAGGATTCGAGACAAAAGCTCAGGAGGGACAGTGTTTTTATACGCGCAGGCGAGGACTCAAGTCACAGATCTCGTAGAGGAAAAGGAGAAAAGGTTGAGGCCTTCAAGAATTTGAAATCCTTCCAAGTGTTGGAAGAAAAGTGCCAAAGCTCAGGAGGAGCCATAGCTGTAGTCGGATCAGCCGAGAAGATATGGACTGTTGAAGGATTTTGCATCCAGGAGGTAGTACAGGAGGAGCGCACAAGAGAGATGATCTGATCCGTCAGATCTTCAACAAAGAACCCAACATTCGTTGGATCTATTGAGAGTTGCACGAGGTTTAAAACCTCACATGAAGAGCAGAAGAAGCGAAGTCCCAAAAGGAGTGATATCGGAATATCGATGTTCAGGGGTTCGGGAGTCTGGAGGACGAGAGTCTGGGCATTCGACATCCGAAGTCTCGAAATAGAGAGAGAATCTGAGCCATCCGATTGGAGGGCCACGTGTCGCAAGATCACCCATATTGGGGATTCAGACATCAGAGGTCAGAAAGGGAAGTCCCGAAGTCGCGAGTGGCGAAGTCGCGAAAGAATCTAAGCCATCCATCAAAGGAGGAGAGGTGGCAGAGATCTAGGGATCTTGCGAACTCGGAGGTTCGCAGGTTGAGAGCCCAAGGGTTGGGCACTCTGAGTCGCGAAGTTGCAAAATTGCGAGGAGCGAGGATAGTTGTCAGATCCAGGTCATGGGAGAATCGTTGGATTAGGAACCCCATCGCATTTCGCGTGTTCAGGGGTTCGGCGGGTGAGAGGAGTTGTTCTTGACATAAAATATCGTGAAGTTCCGAGAGCCGAGGCACGAGCATGGACGCGTGGAAAAACTTCAAGGTAGGTCCCGCGTGATAGACAGGTGGACACATGTCACCTTTTGGAAGGAGTCAACACCTCATTGAATTCTCACGTCTCGGGGGTTCGGGAGATAAGGGAACATGAGCTCGACCCTTCTACTCGCAAAGTCGCGAGTAGCAAGAACGAGAGGAGAAAAGTCAAGATCGCCTCTCAGGGGTTCGAGAAAGAAAGGTGCCAAGGTTGGACCTCTGAACTCACGAAGGCATGAGAGGCGAGAAGTGCTAGTGCTTAGCCTAGCCAATGGTCATGCCAGGAGGGCACTGACGGAAGAAAGGGCTATACCTATTTTGCGATCTCGGGTATCGTAGAATCAGAGGAGGAAGAGTCAGAGTCACGACTCGCGAACTCGTGAGATCACAAGATTGCAACAAGTACCTTTGGAATTGGGCCTTGGTCACAGCGTTGTGGTCGCTTAGGGAGATAGGATCTCGTGCCTAGTGTTGTTTGCACAGGGGAGCCTTCGAAAAGGACCTGTGGATCTATTTTGACTGAGAATCTAGAGGGAATTCGAAAGAGCCGCTTCGGCTCATGAAATAGAGTGAACGATCCTTAAGATCGGAAGGTCACGCAGAGACTCTGCTGAGCCAGAGGGTGCATCTGCATCAATAAATGTCTAGAAGGGTATCATTTTTTCTTTGCATCTAATAAATAGACACAATGGGTCAAGTGGTTTCCCTTAGAATACTGGTGGTACAACACATCCTTTCATACTTCATTGAAATTTCCCCCATGTATGGCACTTTATGGATATCATTCTCCATCCATAACATCATACTAGAAAGGGAAATAAAAGGTTCAAGCAATGAAAGACCATATAGAGAACCAAAAAGAGGTTCTTAAACTATTGAAGTATAACTTAGTTACAACACAAAATAGGATGAAACAATAAGTAGATCAAAATTGCTGCAAAATAAAATTTGAAGTGTGGGATTGGGTATTTTTGAAGCTACAACCATACAAATAGATGTCCCTCAAGAAAAAAAGAAGGATACTAAATTAGCACCCATGTATAATGGTCACTATAAGGTGTTGCAAAGGATTGGGAGTATGGGTTACAAATTGGATTTACCTTCATATTCAGATGTACACATAGTACTCCATGTGTATTTCTTAAAAAATATAATCAATGAAAATATACATGTTCAAACTATTTTTTCAGAGATCAATCATGAAGGAAAAATAATATTAGAACCATAAATAATCCTTGAAACAAGGGTTACACAACTACAAAATTGAGTAATTATTGAGTATCTCATAAAGTGGAAGAACCTACGAATAAAAGAAGTGACATGTGATATATAAAATGCCATGGATATTCGACTAGAATATTTTATCACAATAGATCTTATAATATTCTAAAATCTTATATTATGCAATTAATTTCCTTAGATCCCAAATCAATTATTACTAGCTTATTTCTCAGATTTATGAAAATAATTGAATATGAAAATGAAAGAACATGCAAATATATGCACCATACAGAAAATTAAACACACGATCATATATCCTAAGAAACATGATATGGGAAAACCTAGCTATAAGGTCATGCTTATTCTCTTATCTCTTTTATTTGTCTAGGAAAATGAAAATACAAGGCAGGGGGAGCTCACTATGGAGTTTCCTATGATTGTATGGCATAAATAACTATTATAGAATCTTCTTAATACCTTTTTTGTTCTCTCAAATCCAAATCTAATTCTTTTCTCAACTATGGAACAAGTACAATACAAAAACATGGAACCCCTTCTCTTCCTAGTGGCCCAATATTTAACATATCTTGATAGTTGTATAGGGTTAGGTTTTTTGCATCCTCAACCCTCAATTAGTGACAATATTTTCGATCTTATAGAATATTATTGAATGTATACATATGGATAGTCCCACATGTGTGAGAAATGGGTTATGATGTGGCATCTAATTATGCTATGGTGGTCAATAAGGTAGGGAAAATTGTTATAGGGATGACTTCCATACGATCTCTAATTCAAGTTATTTTCACACCGTTGGAAAGGTATCTATGTGAAGAACAATGTCAAGGGATATATGATATGATTGAAACAAATTTACCATAAAAAATGTTGACTGATGCTTAAAAATGTCTTAGGAAGGTTCGAGACCCCAAATTTGGAAATTGAGACCCATCACTAAAATTGGCCCTACAAGCCAATTATTCCACTTTTTCCACCAGGAAAGTACCAATATAGATAAAAAGATAAAATACATATCATACCTCGCCATTTTGGTAGGATTTCGGTCCCCAAAAAAATTTAGTAAATGAGGTCAGGAAAAGTTTCTTCTACCTTCTCCTTAGAGTACCATTTTTCCTTTCCTGTAAGTTGTTCTTTCAATCCAATCTTCCAAAAGTCATGTTGACCCTATCTGGTAGTTCTAGACCTCTTGTAAAAAACTATATATTTTTCCAACTTCTCCTAATAAGATTATGTTGCTAATTCATCTACGGTAGCTAGGAACTTCTCCTTAGTTTCTTGATCCAACATGGAAGGCTCATAGATTTACAAATTCTCTACATTAAGTATTGATTAAATTCACATATATGGGGGTAGAATGAGTTTTTAGGTTCTATAAATAACCTTCCCAATACTTCAAAAGGTCCATACCACAGAGCCTTGATATTTTTATTAGGACTCTATAGTATTTTTTTGTGTAGTTGTAACCAAAACATGTGTCCCATTTTGAATGATTTCTCTATTTTGTGTTGATCACGTTAAGTGTTGTACCTTTCCTAAGACTTATTCAACATTTCCTTTACCTGTAAATAGATTTGTGTAATATTTTCAACAAGATTATCTACTTTTAATGCTTCTCCAGTGATGTCTTCCCTCACTCCTCCTTACTGGTGATAGAAAACATCCAAGGGAAAAGGCGAAAAATATCTAAAGAAAGTTTCAAAATGAGATCTAATGGTAGAAGTATAGACCATGATGTTATAAGAGTGTTGAATGTGTATCTTATTTTCATCCCAAGTATTTATATGCTTCTAATTGTAACCCCTCAAAAGTTGTACAAAATTCCTATTGACTACTTTTTTCCTCCCATTTGTCTATGGATGGAATACTATATATATCTTCAATGTAGTGTCCATATTCTCCCAAAGTGTAGTCCAAAAGGAACTTATAAATATAGTATCCTTATTTGAGATGATTCTCCTTGGTATCCCAAAGTACACCTAGACATTTTCAAAGAATATGTTGTCTTCTTATTTTCCTTTGATGGTATTTTTACAAGGCATGAGTATGCACATATTGTTGAAACTATCAACTTTGTAAGTTAGAAACCATATTTCCAACACCAAAGTGAACCACAACCTTAGAGGTATGATGCTCTATGATAAGATGCAATATTTCATATTTAGGAACACAAGGGGTGTCTAGCTTATAGAGAAACCCATTTTGGAGATGACATTCATCCTTAACATCACCTTATTCTACACAAATTTGTCCTCGCAGTTTATGAAACATCTCTCTAAACTCCTCATATTATAGGTATGCCTCTCTGTATGCATCATGTATAAAAGGATTTATGTGCATAAGAGTTCCCAAAGATGTAATATTGGATGTGGGTGTCCTTGAAAGAATGTATTTCAACTTAATAGTGCTACCCTTCTTACACTTGATGATTAGATGAAATTGTTTCACAAACCCCATCCAATTGTAATGTTTGGATTTTTCAAGATTAATCCAGGCCAAAAAATACTGTCAATTTTCACATGCAACTCTATGTGACTAATTTCAAATATGAAAATTTCTTCCTAGTGATCTAACTATCACTGAAAAAATTTACACTGAAATTATTGAATGAAAACATATGCAATAGAAACAATAAGATCAGAGATGCATCATCAATACACGAGAGACACAAATTTTAGTTATGTAATCTTGTTATCATTAGAAATATCAAGGTAAAAACAAACCCTTCAAACTAGTACAATATGACCAAAATCTAAGGACAAACTTATCCTCCAAAGTCACCAAAACTAAGAAAAACCTTGTTCTCCAATGACCATAAAAAATAGAAAAAAAAACCTTGACAATATTTGAAAATGTCCTTTTCACACAAAAATTTTGTAGACCACCTGTACAACCTGTTGACATCACCTGTAAGCATGTATGGATTTGTACCTTCCCAAAAACTTTAGATACATGATTCACCAACTAGAAACTCATGTATATACATTGGTTTCTCTCCTTCAAACTGCATATACCCTACACGTGATTCATCTTTATACAACCCACATATATATATTCGTATTCCTCCTACAAACTGCATATGGTACAAAAAATTCACTCCACACATTTGACCTTCTTCACTTCTCTCTCTTGGGCTAGATTTTTTACCTTGTAGACTTCTCCTTTGCTGAGATCACCAATCCTCCTAGAACAAGTGTAGAATCACTTATGCTAGCTCCATTATGTCTCCACTCACTCTACATGATGAGGTAATGTCACAATGACCTCTCTTATTTATATACCAACCCTTTAATCCAATACAATATCACCAAAATTCAAGGAAAAACTTGTCCTCCAAACTCACCAAAACTGAGGACAACCTTGTTCTCCAATGACCATAAAAATTAGAAAACAAAACCTCAACAACATTTGGAAATATCCTTTGCATAAAAATATGTTGTATACCACCTATACATGACCACCTGTACGTGACCACCTGTACGGAATTTTGACAACACTTGTTAGCATGTATGGATATGAAAATTCCAAGAAACTTCATATATGTGATTCACCAACTGGAAACCCATGTATGTACATTGTTTTCTCCTCTGCAGACCGCATATACCCTATACACAATTCAATGGTGTCCAACCTGCGTATATATGAGCTTCGTCCTCATGTAAACCATGTATGGTACAAAACAATTGCTCCACACATTCTACCTTATTTTATTCTCTCTCTTCATCTAAATTCACCACCTTGCATAATTCCCCTTTACTGAGATCGTCAATCCTCCTAGTACAAGTGTAGACTCATTTATGATATCTCCATCATGTCTCCACTCACTCTGCATGATGATGTAATGTCACATTGACCTCTCTTATTTATATAAAATCCCTAGTGTTCATCATAGAATCCCCTTCACAGTTCAACATCCAATTAGGTTTTCCTTGTGGGTGTGAAGCCCCAATACAAGCCCACAAATCCCATCACCAAACTCATGAATCCCCCACTCAAATAAAAGTAGTTTTCACTAAAATGAAAGTGTGATGTGGTTCCCATGAAAATTCCCACATTCCCAACACCTAGGGTCATGTTAGAATACATTTCCAAAGCTACAAAAATAAACACTTTGTATTAGCAAGATAGATATTCTCACCACACTACACAAGTGGGAATGCCTCCCGATTCCACCAAAGCATCAACACTCCCTCTTACCGAGAGAGGAATTCCATCCCCCATCATCACCTAGAAGTAGGTATGTCTCATGTACTAGATCCTTTACCATATCTTCTCTCCAATCTTTCTAATTGGCTACACCCTCTGTCATCGAAGAAAATCCTTCTCTCCATTCCTCTTACATGGTTTCATCCCTATTCCTTGAAGAAAATCATGTTGTCTGACATGATCCCATTCTGGAAGACACCCTTCTCCTAGAATCCTTCTACCTATGAACCTCCTATATGGAAATATCAACCCATGACACCTACCTGATAGTCTCCAATGATCGATTGAATCTCCCTTTGAGTCTCATAAAGACTTGTGAATTCATAATCACTTTGAGCCTCCTGAATACCTATGAATTTGGACTCCCTCTAATCTTCATGAATACCTATGAATTTAGACTCCCTCTTAGCCTCTTGACTCTCTCTAAGTCCACACAACCTTCATAGGTAACTTCTCCCTTTCCACTATCCTTTGCACATTACTGGGAAGTTTTATATAGTTATTTTCCACCTCATCACTTGATGGGCATCATCTAGGGGTTAGTAGTCTAAAACACTTAACCATACCACTTTTCCCTTGAGTTTGTAGTACCTTTTTTCCTGGTCATTGGTTTCCCTTTAACATCCTGTGACCAACAATTCTTAGTCGCTCCTTTTCCTCTTACAAAGTGCAATCAGTCACTCCCTATGAGAATGCAGGGAACGACCGGGTATGTTACTCCATATGTATGATTGGTTTCATGAGTTGATATTGAACCCCATATTATTCATGGTTCAACCTTAAGAATATTTTCATCTTGGGGATGGAGAGGTTAACCAAATTACCCTTTGATCTTATCTCTACTATCCTATAAATAATGGGGTTCCCTCATGGGCAAAGGGAGGAGACAAGATAAAGTAAACGTATTCTAGTAGTTTGATTATAGAGCTTGGGTGTAATGCCCCTAGGCTGAACCCCAACTGTAAATGTAAATGCAAATGTACTTAAGATAGTGAGATGTTTGATATCATTTTTGTATGCACCTTCCATGGTATAGTGTGCACATGTACTACACACTAAAAAGATGAAGTCCACATGCAACAAACTTAAGTGTGCATGATTTTGAGGCTAGGGAGCCTTTGTGTATATGTTGTGTTGTATAGGCTGGTGAGCCAGTTATTATAATATAGGAAGATTACGTGTTGAATTAGGCCGGAGATCCTAGATGCCAAAGGCTAGTGAGCCTATTTTTGTATATGTCTTATCATTAATATAATACATCGATGCATGTAGACCGACCATGATAAAAGAGTATGGGGTAATAAAATCCACTAGTTAGGGAAAGGGGGGGGATAAAAGTTAAGGAAAAGGGATAAGCTAGGGAGCTTAGGCCAAAAATGAATATTATATTAATATTCCTTAAATTATAAAGTTTGGATAATTATTTTATCCTAAGTTTTAAGGATGGGTACAAGTGGACCAAAGTAGCTCTCAACATGACAAGTGTCAAGTTGGGAACATGCATACATATAGTTTGGAATTAGTTCATTTTGGGGGGGCATTCATTCCAGGATCATTCACTCACTCATTCAATTGTCCTATGTACCTTTCTATTACTATCACTATACTTGTACCCATACCCATACCCATACTTGTACCTGTATCTAGTTAGCTTAGGATTTGTACTGAAGAAGCAGGTTGTCATGCCCATGGCATATTGAAGAGGTGGGTTGTCAGTCCCTTGAGAAAATCTCTCTAGGTGAGAGAATTGTCAGGAATTGATTCCCAAAGGTGATAAACTATAGCTACAAGGCTCTTAGACTTTATGTTCGACCTGTTCTTGAAGCCCAGAAAGGAAGTGGGGAAGCCGAAGGATTGTTGAGTAGAGAAGGGGCACACTTCCTGGGGTGGGACAAGAAGGTGGGGAATGAGGGACTATAGGTTGTTATTTTGAGTTGGCACCTATGAAATAATATTTCATGTTGTCTCATTATGGGGGTGACCCACTGCTAAGAGTGATGAGCAACATGGTATAATTCTGGGAGGTTCATGGAAGGTTTTCACGCAGTTGGTGATACTTTTACCAAGATAAGTGTCAATTGTGTGTTAAATTACATGCTTCATTATAATTTATGCTTTTATTTTTATGGCTTTTTCATGTGTCTTCTACATGTGTATTTTTATTATTTTTCTGTATGAATCTGTACGTTTACAAGATGTATTTGTCTATTTTAAGTTTTATATATAAAGTTCCACAAGAGTTTCTATGTATATATGTTTTAATTGGTATACAGTTCGGAAATTTTTTATGTGGCATAGCCCAATTTGATGTTGGGGATGTTACATTGGGAAAGGAACTTGGGAAATGGTTGCATCAACTTATTTTTAAGGTGTAATCAATTTTTTTTATCAATAGAATATGTACAATATGTTTCCCTCTACTTGGATGTATATGTAATTTCTATGTTTCTTTGTGGATAATTAATGTTTTCATGTGTTATGATAAATTAGTAGATCTATAATTACTTTATATATGATTAGTTTGATATCAGGAAAGGTTTTTGTGTCTCCATGTGTGCATATCTAAGATGGTAACAATGAAGAGATTTTTTGTCGAAGTTAATAGCTCAGGAGCATGTAGGGACAACTATTGGATCATCGGGTAAACCTTCCATTCCATCTACTTGTATATCCTTTTCATCTATGAATTAGATCTACAAAAATCTATTGTTTACATCTCTATTTTGTCTTATGTCTAGGAAGATCCCAAGGGAGTTATCTCCTGCAGGGTTTATTTTCCTTACAAAAAGAGGTTTCTCCTCCCTACTAGATCTTGAGGGATGACTCCCTCTGGAATTTGTCTCCCTCTGAGATGGTACTACTAGTGGGGATACCTACCTCACTAGTATTAGAGATACTTTCTCCCTCTGTACCTATGTTTCTAGTGGGGCCACCTGCCTCACCACTGGTGTAGCTACATGCTTCTCCTCATATGTCTCTCTTCTCCTGCTAGCCACAAGATGCATATGTTATCCCTCTCTAACTCCAACAACCATTGTTGATATGAAGCTAGATTATTTATGCATAAAAGACACTTGTCTAACTCAAAATAATATGCGGTACCTCTTTCTCTCAATCTATGATACTGAGAGAACATTCCTCCTAAGTTTGGTCACCCTCAACACATTTGACACCCTCAACACCTCTCCCAACTCCAATTAGAATGGTATTGTACCAAATCCTCATAATACATGTTTGAATTACATGCCAAGCTCCACACACGAGTCTAAGCCAACCTCTATGAAAGGGTCAAATAACTCTTTAGAACCTGTCATATGGAAATATACTTCACTATCAACCAACTAAGTCCCCCTGTTGGAAACTATACCTTAAAGGCAAGAGACCAACAAGATCTCCCTATAGAACATGTCTACAACCTTATCGACCTTAGTTTTTTGTGTCTGCTACTTTATTCCCCTTCCCCTTTGGTGTGGAATTTGTGAAGAAAAATTACCATGGTCATGACACTCAAACCATATTTATCCTCCTTGGACACCAACCAAGTCTCCTCCTGGATACAATCAGTCCATATCCTATCAAACCCTGACAACATATCTCATGGATAGATCCCCTACACAAAAGTTTCCCAAGACTTGGGAATACCAACTCAACATCCAATAACACTTGTCCATCCTAGAACAACATTTAATTGTCCTACTCCTCAATCCCTGAGGTTGAGAACACAGTCCTTTCACCCATAACACATTTTCCACTCACAACACCCCTTGACTCTATTCAGAATACCACTGCTCTATTTTTCTATACCATATGATTGGTCCTCCTACCAAGATCCTCATTCATCCTTGAGTCATATTTTGTGAACCTCACGAACAAATACTATTCCCCTGTCTTTTTTCGGTGGATCTCATTGTATATGAACCATGCAATCCTCTAGGGAAATCATCATGCTTTCCCAATTCCATCATCCAAGTCACAAAATATTTTTTCATACACACACTGCAATTGAACTTTCATCCTCTCTCTAAACAATCCCAAGTTATTGTTGCACACTCATTCTAGTGCACTCTAAGACACTGCAACTCATCTCTTCAAGTTTCCTCATCCTCCCAATTCAAATACCTCATGCATCGTCATACCTCAACAATGTGAAACTCTTCGGCCAATTGAAGACTCTATATAATCAACCTGTGATACATAAAAAACTATCTTGTTCATGCCAAAGCATCTGAGCTTCACCCATCATAACTCACTATGGAAAGTCACCAAAATTCCATCCACTGGGTTGTAAATCTTCCATGCAACATATTGCTATGATTAAGGCTCTCTGCCAATCCACTAGAACTCCCAACCTACCACACCACCAAGCTACAATAGCCCACAAATACTCATCTAAACAGTGTCCTCCATGTCTCAGACCAAACACCATCTAACTTGTTTCCATCTGCAACTGTCACTATATCTCCCTCTTAGAGCTATCACCTATGACCTACTTGAAACAATAACAATAACAAGAACAAGAACAAGAACAAGAAAAGAACAAGAAAAAGAAAAAGAAAAAGAACAAGAATAACACTCATCCAGTGTTGCAGCCGACGATGTGTCTCAAGATGACCCCCTTTTCTTTAGATCCCAAGCTATGATACCATGTCAATTTTCCCATGCAACTCTATGTGACTAATTTCATATCTAAAAATTGATTCCTAGTGATCAAATGTTAAGAACCAAATACCAATATAGCATAGAAAAACCTCAGAAAAAGTACTCAACACCTTGAAAAAGAGACAATTTCAGATAATAAGCCTCTTTGAGGGGGCAACCTCCTTTTACCCCACTTAAATGTTCAAGTACAAGATGATTCAAAATGAAAATGTCTAATTGGTATATATAAGAGACTAGGAGGTATAATTACAACTAATGGCCTAAAGCTGACATAAATAAAATAACATTACTAATACAATATGCCCCAATTAAAGGGTAATGAGCCAATATTAAGGCTTAACATGCCCCTCCCCTTGAGACAAGTGTTGTCCGCAATGCTTGAGTAACTCTGGATGCTTTTGTATAAAAGACTCATCTTCCCAGGTGGAATCTTCAGCTAGTAGTTTCCTCCATTTAATGAGATACTCTGAAATGGATCTATTCCTCAGCTCACGAATTCTTGTGTCAGTGATGGCTTTGGGCTCCAATATGATTTTTCCTTCCTCATCAAGTTTTAGAAATATAGTTTGAAATGGTATCTTTTGGCCTATAACCTTCTTTAAGCATGAAACATGGAAAACTGGGTGTACTCGTGAAGATGCAGGCAACTCCAATTTGTATGCCATAGTACCAATCTTTTGCAAATTTGTATGTCATAGTACCAATCTTTTGAAAATTTGTATGCCATAGTACCAAGGAGGGTGGTATCCATAAAGTGCCATAAATTATGTCATTTTTGTTGCAGTATGAAAGGAAGTGTTATACCACCATTCTACCAAGGGTAACAATTTGAACCATTTTTTTTTTTTATCAGAGACAAAGAAACGAAGGTATCCTTCCAGGAATTTTTTCACTATCTCGGTTTGTCCATCAGATTGAGGATGATAGAATGAGCTATGAGCCAATTGAGTACCCAAACAAGAAAATAATTCTATCCAAAAATGTCCAGTGAAAATGGGATCTCTGTCACTTACAATAATCTTTGGGTTGCCATGTAGCTTTTGAACTGTCTCCATGAATGCGGTGGCAACTATACTAGCTTTGAAGGGGTGAAAGAGTGCACAAAATTTGTATGCCATAGTACCAATCTTTGCAAATTTGTATGTCATAGTACCAATCTTTTGAAAATTTGTATGCCATAGTACCAAGGAGGGTGGTATCCATAAAGTGCCATAAATTATGTCATTTTGTTGCGTGATGAAAGGAAGTGTTATACCACCATCTCTACCAAGGGTAACAATTTGAACCATTTTTTTTTATCGTAGACAAAGCAACGAAGGTATCCTTCCGTGAATTTTTCACTATCTCGGGTTTGTCCACTGGGATTGAGGATGATAGAATGTTATGAGACAATTGAGTACCCAAACAAGAAAATAATTCATCCAAAATGACCAAAGGAAAAATGGGGATCCTCCACACTTACAATAATCTTTTTGGGTTGCCATGTAGCTTTGGAATCGCCTCCATGAATGCGTGGCAACTATACTACTTTGAAGGGATGAGAGTGTACAAAAGTGTGCTGCATTCTTGGTCGGCCTATCAACAATCAATCGCGGATTAAGACTTCCTTTCCTTCAGACTTTGTAACTGTGATGGAAATCCATGGAAACCTCCCTCCCAACAATGGGACTTTGGGATGGATAATGGTTGTAAAAAGACTTGGAGTCTTAATTGTTTCCACATCTTTGGTTTTGTTGGATGGAACCAAACTTTATACCAAAAACATTTGAACATCAGTTTTAAAGGCCATCCCAAAAAAATCCTCTTGACTCTATGGTAGTTTTTAAAAAATCCTTGTGCCCTCCTATTGAGAGGTGTGCAATTCCAATAGTACCTTTGTTTTGAGTTGGGAGTTCTTACATAAATATAAGTTTACATCTTTGTACCATAGGGAATCAATTTTCCATGTAAATGTATCCGATGTGACCGGATTCTTACTGCAGCCTTTGAATGAGAGCCCACACTTTTCGCCATTCTTCCATTCATCCCTTGCTTCATTATCCAATCAAGTTGGAAGATGAAGATAGTATAGAGAAAGGCCTCAACATCGGCTATCCTTTCTTGAGAGTGCATCCGCTACAACATTTTTCTTCCTCTTTATAGAGTATTTAAAAATCATAACCCAATATCTTGTTACCCATTTTTTCTTTTCTTAAGATAGTCTTGTTCCAAGAAGTATTTAAGACTATCATGATCTATTTTGACCTTGAAGTGCTCACCCATTAGGTAAGGACGCATTTCTTCAATGTATGTAGTATTGCTAATTTCTCATAAATGGGTTTGTGTAAGTCCCTTCCTTGAATCGCCGACTTTAAAAAGCCGTGGGCTCCTCTTCTTGCATTAGACATCACCAATTCCATTTCTCGAGGCATCAAGCATTCCACAATAAAGGTTTTTGTGAAGTCCTGAGGACAAGACAAGAGCTTTACACATCAACTCTTTCAGTTGTTCAAAATATTTAGTTTCCTCCGAAGTCCAAGGAAAATGAATCCCTTCTTAGCTAGTGTTGTTAAAGGTGTTTCTAATCTTCCATAGTTCCGAACAAACTTTGGGTAGTGAGTAACCCTCACAAACCCAAAACTCTCTAAGATTCTTCAATGTTTTGGGAATTGGCCACCCATCATGGTCTTAATTTTGTTAGGGTCTACCTCTACACCTTCATGAGGATACAATATGACCCAAATACTCACCCTCCTTTACCCAAAGAAACATTTGGATGGTTTGGCATGTAGTTGTTTCTCCTTTAGTAGCGTTGTAGCACCTTGTCAACATACCGACATGATCCTCCCAAGACTTGCTATAGATTAGTATATCATCAAAAAATACTAACACAATTTTTCAAGGAAGGGCTTGAAAATGAAATTAATAACTCTTGGAATGTGGAAGGTTCATTTGTAAAGCCAAAAGGCATGACCAAAAAATTCATAATGGCTCTCTATGATTCTGGAATGTTGTTTTTGGGATATCTTCTCTTCATTCTGATCCGATGATACCCTGAACTAAGATCCACCTTTTGTTAAATAGATTGCTTCATGTAGTTCATCTTAACAATTCATCAATGACAAGAATGGGAAAATTATCTTATTAGTGATATTATTGAGCTCTCTATAATCTGGACACACACGCCTATGAGTTATCTTTCTTGAATACCATTACCAATCGGGTGCGTAAGAACTTTGGCTAGGTCTTAATAATGCCTCTACCATTTCTTCAACCATACCCTCAATTTCACTCTTCAAGTGTGAGGGTATCTCAGATGGCCTGATGTTAGGAGGAACACTCGGAATTAGTGAATTTCATGATCATGATTTCAAGTGGGTGTAAGACCCTTGGGAATATCTTCAAAAACTTTGAATGCTTATAAATGATCCTTTGAGATCTTGAGGAATAGATGGATTAGATGTTTTAACATCTAGTGAGCATAGTTGTGCACAATGCCTTGATGCCCCTTTTCAATAATTTTGTCATGCCGCTAGAGCTTATCAACTTACCTACCGGGTTTCCCCGTTATACCTCTTAACTCAATTCTTTTCCTTCCAATGAAAATTTCATGAAAAGTTCTTGAATTAAAAGCCACTATTCCTAAATATCAGAATCCATTGGATTCCTAGTACAACTTATGCACCACCCATGGGTATATAGCAATCATTGGACTATTCATTACATATTCCCCCATAGTAAGATTGATCTTATTACATTTTCCAGAGCAATTGATAGTCCCTCCATCCTAATCATTACTTGAACTCTGGCGCTGGATATACAGCAATTGAGATCTTTGGCAAATTTATAGTGAATGAAAATTATGAGTACTACCAGAATCAATTAGGACTAATAATCTTTATTTTGATGTATCTTTCGATCTGAGGGTTTGAGGAGGCTAATTCCAGCTAATGCATTACACGACATCGTGGTGATTCAACTCTTCATAAGAAATTGCTTCTATTTTTTTCATCTTGAGATGGTTCTTCTCTTCTTCTTCCTCCTTCCCCATGTGGTAGAATAATTCTTCTCACCATCTCTATGTCCCTTCATCGTGACTTGTTGTCACAATTAAAGAATAAACCTTTTCTTTCTTTTCCTCCCATTGTTGAGAGGTGTCAACCTTGTAGAGGTGTCAACCCAGCTTGAGGTGTTTTAGAATAAGGAGCATTGTTCTATAGATGTTAGGATTCCTAGTAGCCATAGCCATATTTTACTTTCAACATTTCTTGCCACCTTAAATGCATTCTCCAATGATTTGGGTTCTAAAAGGAAACCTCATGTTGAATGTTATCTTAAAGTTCCTATGAATACATCAATCAAGTGCTCATCCGAATATCGGTTACCTTTATATTCAATATTTGAAGTTCTCAATGCTCGGTAACTCAACCCTTTTGTTTGAGATTTATCATCAATTACAAAGAAGGTATTGCTCCTGTAATCCCCATAGTGCTATCATTTCTTTCCAGGAAATTGTCCAAGTGACGAGTGATTTTAAGAACAAAGCCATCGATACCTATAAAAATTGATAGGGTTCTAAATATAAATAAGCAATTGTACCTTTTGTGTATAAAAGTACATTATGGAGATCAAAGAATTTCTCCATCCAAGTATCCATGGATTGGGTCCTTGCCATCAAACTTCCTCTCATATCAATATTAGGAACGTGGTTGGTCTTCAAACCAAAGTTGGAGTTTCTCCATTCTTAATTCACCTTCCTTGTGTCCTCATCATGTATTTCATGGGATGCATTTTCACTTTCAGGTGTCTTCTCTGTTACGAAATTTTTCAATACTTCCATGATCTCTACTTTTAAACCATCCATCTTAGTATCCAACTTAGCTTCCATTGAACCCATCATCTCTTGTAGTTCATCTTTTGTTACTATCTTCTTTTGTAAATAATTTATGTCCCTACACATTTATTCACCTTCATCAAGAGTCGAAGTAGGATTTTTTGGAGGCTTAGTTGGTGTAGAAGTTCCCTTTTTGGGTGGTATGTTGGCCAAGTATCACTTTTGAACCTTGATTTTGAGGTGGTTCTGCTAGACAATATTTCTTCTATTGTATATCCTAATTTTCGGCCCTTATGGGTATGAAACTTTCTTTTATGTAGTTCTCTGATATTTCTTCTCTGCAATGCCATAGTTCTAATCAAAATCGGATGTGCCAAGTGGAATTTATGGTAACTTCACCACAACTTCCCGATTTTTTTCCTTTCAAGGAGATCTCACTTGTATAGCATTCCCCACCCAAAATAATTCATATAAAATTCTAAAAATCGCACCAGAAATACTAAAGACTATCCACGATCCAATGAAACTAGTCCCACTCAATTTGGATACTCTAGGAAGAAGTTATGATTGTTTTACCTGGAACACCTTCTTGAGACTAGTCAATAGGACTAGTCACATACCCTATCTTACACAAGGTGTATCTACAAATTTAAGATGACCCAGAAGATAAATTTTTTACCATAGATACCTTTATAATTTCTATAAATATCCTTTGGATTTCATGGTCTGAAACGTTACATAAATTTTTTTATAGCGAAAATTCCACAATGACTCATTTTAGGATGATTCCATAACCCTATCTTGTATAGGTTGTATCTCTGAAAGTATAAGGCCTCAAGAAATGAATTTTTAACCCAACGTACCTTGATCTAGATACTAAATATCCTCCAAGCCGTTTCTTCTGAAATGTTGTACAAACAAAGTTATAGAAAAAATTCCAAGGTGTCTCAGATGTAGCAGTGAAACCCCAAGACCTTGAGCTCTGATACCATATGTTAAGAATCAAATACCAATATAGCATAGAAAAACCTCAGAAATAGTACTCAACACCTTGAAAAAGAGATAATTTTAGATAATAAGCCTCTTCGATGGGGCAACCTCCTTTTACCCCACTTAAATGTTCAAGTACAAGATGATTCAAAATGAAAATGTCTCCTTGGTATATATAGAAGACTAGGAGGTATAATTACAACTAATGGCCTAAAGAAGACATAAATAAAATATCATTACTAATATAATATGCCCTAATTAAATGAGCCAATATTAGGGCTTAACATCAAACTATAACTGAACAACTTTATACTGAAATTATTTTCTGAAAACGTATGCACCAGAAATAACAAGATCAAAGATGAATCATCAATACACAAGCGACACAAATTTCAGTTATGTAATCTTGTTATCATCTAAAAATCCTAAGGGAAAAACTACCTCCCCTGTCCATTCCAATATCACCAAAATATGAGGACAATATTGTCGTCCAAAGTCACCAAAAATAAGAACAACCTTGTTCTCCAATGATCGCAAAAATAAAAAAATAAAACCTCAACAATATCTATAAATATCCTTTACACAGGAATCTACTGTAGACCACTTGTACAGCCTGCTAACGTCACCTATCATCCAACATGGATCTGTACCTTCCCAAAAAATTCAGATACACAATTCACCAACTTAAAGCCCACGTATATACCTTGTTTTCTCTCTTGCAAACCATGTATACCCTATATGTGATTCATCCATTTGCAACCACCATATATACACGTTTCATCCTCCTACAAACTACAAATGGTACAAAAAATTGGTTCCACATGTGCGACCTTCTTCACTTCTCTCTCTTGGGCCAGATTCACCACCTTGCATAATTCCCCTTTGCTGAGATCACCAATCCTCCTAGCACAAGTGTAGACTCACTTATGTTAGCTCCATCATGTCTCCACTCACTCTACATGATGATGTAATGTCACATTGACCTCTCTTCTTTATATACAATCCTTAGGGGTAATCATATAAGCCCCTCCAGAAGTCAACATCAAATTATAATTTCCTTGTTGGTGTAAAGCCCCAACCCAATCCCACAAATACCATCACCAAACCCATGAATCCCCCACTCAAATCCAAGGGGATTTTCACAATCCAAAAGTGTGATGTGGTTCCCACAATAGTTCTCACATGCCCAACACAGGGCCATGTGAGAGTACATGTCTGAAGATACAAAAATCAACAAATACTACAACATCTAGTGATCAGTAAGAATAATGGTTTCTTTTCCCATGAGATAGTTCTTCCACTTCTTAAAAAATTGAACTAGGGAAAGAGTTCATTATCATATGTAGGGTAGTTCAAGACTCCCCCATGAAACCTATTAAAATGATATCATACCAAATTACCCCCTTGCATAAAAAATGATCTCATAGCATACCCACTTGCATCTATCCCCACTTCAAAAATATTATGCAATTTAGACAATCTCGAGAACAAGTGCTTGAATAATATTTCATTTCAGCTCATTGAAATCTTTCTACTAATTTTTCCCCACTAGAAAAACTTACACTAGTTGTTATGGTGTGGAGTAGTGAAACTATCATTGAAAAGGATGCTATGAAGTTCCATAGGTATCCTGTTTCCAAAACAAATCTTGTAACTTCCGTGACATTAGTAGGAACTGGCCACTTGATGATGGCCTCTATCTTCATAGGATATATCTTGAGTTCCCCTCCATCGATCACATACCACAAATACAACAATGAATATTGAGAAAACTCACATTTCTTTAGTTTGGATAGAAGCAGATGATTTTTTAGAGTCTCTAATACCTACATGATATTTGAGATGTGTTCCTCTGAGGTAGATATATAAACCAATATGTCCTGCAAATACACTACTAGAAATGATTCTAAATAGGGTTGCAGTACATTATTCATCAATCACATAAATGTATCTGGTGCATTACATAAACCAAAAGGCATGAATAGATATTCATACAAACCTTTACTTTTCTCAAAGGTGATATTCAATGTCTCTTCTTCTTTAATACATACCTGGTGGTATCCTAATTTGAGATCCAACTTGGTGAAGTAATGCAACTAGTCTAACAAATCATCAACCCTAGGTAGAGGGTACTGTTAGGACCACACTATGCACCTTTTTGCCCATTCTTTTTGCCATCATTATACCTTTGATCATCCATATTTGAACCTATACTATCACTTCGTCTGATCATCTCAAAGGTATACAACGTCCTTTCTCATTACTACACGTTTAATCTGTCTTGCATAATACTTTACGTTACTTTTGGACCTAACCATTGATTAGAAGTGCATAAGTGTCCATAACTGCAGATCAGCATTCAAGGCCTATTGCTGAAACACAGAATCAATGCTGAAACACGGAGCTGCTACACAGTCCGAGGTCGCAAATGCTGAAACACG
>SNQJ01S0000456.1:214710-225118 GCA_010110895.2 Picea sitchensis
TTACTACAACACTAAGCTGCTTTTGGAATTGAGCATATATAGTGCGCAGTTATCTTTGAAACAAAAGACTTCCCTGGGTTGATAATTTATGTTTCACTTAGTTGTTTAAAATTAATTAAGCAATTATAGTGACCAACAATAGGTTTTGGTAAAACCAGAATCCCCAGTTCTAGGTGAAGCATGAAACTTAGAGAGCATGATGGATTTAAGGTTCGATTGTTTTCTTAAATATAAGCGACCTTTATAACGAATCTCCTCATGGTGCCATAAGTACCATGGAGAATATTTCATATCTCGTTGTAGTGTTTGGATCAATTTTGAAATTTTTGGGTCTTGCAACCATTCTTGGTAAACCTCCTGAATCCAATATGTGATAATGAAGGATAGGGAAAAAAGGGGCCCGTATTCTTCATATTTCCTGGAAAGGGCATCAACCACCACATTTTATTTTCATTTTTGTATATGATTTAATAATCATATCCAAACAACTTGGTTACCCATTTTTGTTGCTCCGAGGAAGAAATTATTTATTCCATAAAATATTTGAGGCTTTGATGATCAATTTTAATTTGGAAGCGTTACCCTAAGAAATAAGGATGCCAGAGATCCACAATGTGCAGAATAGCCAACAATTCCTTTTCATAAGTGGATTGTCCCAAATGGTGCTCGAACAATTATTTTCTAGTGAAATCCAAAGGTCGGCCATCTTGCATGAGGACAACCCCAATGCCTTTACCTGAGGCATCACACTCTAGTACAAAGGTCTTGTTGAAGTCAGGGAGATCCAAAACATGAGTAGTGCACATAGCTACTTTCAAGGCTTGGAGGGAATGGTTTGTTGTTGGATTCCAACAAGAAGCATTCCTTTTAAGGAGCGTTGTGAGGGGAGCTGCAATTTTTCCATAATTATGAACAAACTTGCGATAATAGCCTATCAAACCTAGGAATCCATGCAAACTTTTAAGATTTTTTTAGTGTGACCAATCCTGGATAGATTAAATTTTCTTCAAATCCACCCTAACACCTTCCTTGCCAACAATATGTCTTAGGTACTCAACTTCACAGGCTCCAAAAGAACATTTAAACTGCTTAAGAAAAAAATTCTGATGAGACAGTAGATGTAGAACTTGATCCACATGGGAAAGATGGGCTTGCCATTTTTTTCTATAGATGAAGATATCATCAAAGAAAACCAAGACAAAATGATGGAGGAAAGGATGAAAGCCATGATTCATGAGACTTTGAAAAGTGGAGGGAGCATTACAGAGGTCGAATGGCATAACCAATAACTCATAGTAACCCTCATGAGTTCGAAATCAAGTCTTGGGAATGTATTCTTCTTTCATACAAATATGGTAGTAGCTCGAGCGAAAATCAAGTTTGGTAAAATATTGGGCACCACTTAATTCATCCAAAAGGTCATCAATGACAGGAATGGGAAATGTGTCATTGATGGTGAATTTGTTGACGGCGCAAAGATCAGGACACATGCACCAAGTACCTTCTTTCTTGAGTACCATGACTACTGGAGAAGAATATAGGTTGGTATTGGGATGGATGACATCAATTTCTAGCGATTCTTGAACAATCTTCTCAATTTCATTCTTCTGTGCGAAGGGATGAAGATAAGGGGAAACATTTGTAGGAGGAATACCCAAAATGAGAGGAATAGAATTATCATGGACACCTCAAGAAGGGGGGGGGGTGGTCCCTAGGGGTTTGAAACACATCCTGGTGTTGGGAGAGGATAGATTGGAGGTCGGGATGGACATAGAGTGTCTCAACCGCCCGAATGGAATGAAGTTGGGAAATAATTTCAAAATGACCTTTTCTGAGGATCTTTTCCATTCGGTGGGAACTGACGATCTCTGGTGACCCTGTTGTGATTCCTTGGAATTGGTGTTGTTGGAACTCCTGTTGGAATTTCATGGTTAATTTATGGAAATCCATGGTGATAGGGTTGGGAGTGCATAACCATTCAACACCAAGTATAATGTCACAACCTCCCATGTCAATAGAAAACATATGAGATTTCAGGTGGTACTGACCAATTTGTAGGAACACATTTTCACAATGCCCTCCACATTTCATGGAACCCCCATTGGCAATCATGATTTGGAAATTATTAACTGGACGAATATAGAAATTGACTTCTTTCACAATGAGACGATGAATAAAATTATGGGTGCTGCCACTGTCAATGAGAATGATGACTTTTCGGTTCTTAATGTAGCCAATTAACTTGAGGGTTTGGGGAGAAGAGAAAACAGTGAGTGCATTAAGGGAAATTAGTGGTTCAATTTTTGGTGGATCAGAGGGAGGATTAATGTTAGTGGGTGGGGATAGCTCGGGTACATGAGAAACATCAACCTCTTCTTCATAAGCATTCTCATTCAAAGCCATAAAAGATTCTTTTCCTTACAGTTGTGCCCCGGAAAATAATTTTCATCACAATTATAACAAAGACCCTTAAGTTGGCGTTCATCCATTTCGGCCTGAGTCAATTTATGGATCTTGAGAGGAGTGGCAGGAGGGGTTAGAAGGGTGGATTTAGGGCAAGGAATAAAGGGTGTTTTTTTGGTTTGGGATGAGACTACTTGTTGTTCTTCCTTGGCCCTTTTTGTAGCTTCCAACCAAGTTTGGGGGAAATCCATGAGGACATGGGCATGCATTTCATCCTTGAGGCCACTAATAAAGCATTCCCTAGAAATAACATCTGTCATGCCCTCCATTCTGAAAGCCAATTTCTCAAAGGAATCTATAAACTCTTCCACTGGGATAGTTTGTTTCAACTTTTTCAAATAATGTAAATGATGGGCATCAATGTTAAAGCGATCATATATCTATGCAAAAAAATGTTTCCAAGCCACATACCATGGGTGTTCCTTTTTACGCCATTTCCACCATTTCCAACGTTCATGATCCAAATGGATAACACCATAACGTAGTTTGGCCAATTGATCTGTAATGTCGTGAAAAAAGAAGTAGTGTTCCATTTGGATGACCCAGCCTGTGGGGTCTAAGCCATAAAATTTATTCATATAAACTCTAGGAAGGCATAAGTCACGTTGAAAGTGATTGGACTAAAAATTCTAGGAAGTGGAGGAACTATCACCTGCAGGGCTCAGAGGTTGGTCATGGGAGGGAAGGATTCCAAGAACATTTAGTTTGGCTAAGAGATGGTTCACAAAGGATTCAAACTAGATTTCCATGTCTTGTTTTAGGGATTCCATTTTGGATTCTATGGTGGAATTCATGGAGGAATTGATGGTGGAAATATTGGCATTGATTTTCAATAATTCCTTGTGGGCCATTGAGAGATCAGATGACAAGGTATTGAGGAGTGGTTCAATATCTTGGCTGCAGGTGTGGGCCATGGTGAAAGGGGTACAAGAAGGCAGCGGGTGGGTCTGCATAGAAAAGGGGTTATGGGAGAAGGGTATCATAACGATCGAGGTGAAAATAGGAATCCAACGAAATAGGTCCCAAATAAGGGGGTCAAGACCATAGGGAAAAAAGGCTGAAAAATGCTAGGTATCACTGTGATCAAGACAAAAAGAGGAATCCAATGGGTTAAGTCTCAAATAAGGGTGTGTGAAGGCCCCAATATTTTTTACTCCTATGGAGTTATACTCTGATCTGAATAATACTACAGTGGCAAAATGCCCAAATTCTTAACAGGAAGAAATGTGTAGTAATTTGGCAACCAGAATGCACGAGACAAGGTTGCATGACAACATATCTTATATGTTCCTTTTCTATTATGTTTTTGTCCCAAGGGTTGGGATGTTTAGGGTTCCTATAAACAAGGGTTTTCCCTATGCTATATCTCTCTGATATACATGTGGGGTAGAACATTAGTACTCGACCCAATATCTCAGGGCACCCACTAAGGAGGCTAGACCGTACCCTTTGTCGTACTACTTGATTACCCAGGTACTATAGAGTATCTTCTCGAGCATTTTTTGGGTGGGACTACAACAGTCAAGCAACTGAAGAATTGATTTATAACGAGGTTCAGGATGCCTAGGCAAGTCCATATACAAGTGTTGTCTAATGCGTTACCACTTGAAGGGGTGCCAACAAGGGTTACAAGGGTGTCCAACAATGTGAGCTTAAAAACTTCTTGTATTTCCTGCGTGTATGCTTCCCCCACCACATATTTATGTGTTGAATGAAACATCATTGTAGTTTAAAGATGTTGGAACATGTCTCTAGCCTGAAAAAATATTTACCCACAATTCCTTCCCAGGAAAGTGCTCTGATACCACTTGGTATGCACCTTGTTATGTTATAGTGAGTAGAAATAGGAATATCACATAAATTATCAACGAAAGAAAAAAATAAAGAGAATAACACACCAAAATGATACCTTTCCTATTTGTGAATTAATTGATATCATTTTTTGGGGTTGATATTTATATAGTTTAAATAATTTTAAAAATATATATATTAAGTAATTTTAAGTAATTTTAAAAATACAACTTGAGTGTATATAATGGTTAAGAATATGTATTTCCTCCTTTGAAGTTACAAGTTCAAATCTAAAAGGGGACATGCATACCTCAGTAGATGGGGGTAGGTTAGAGTATGTACAACTCACCCTAGGGTATGTAAAGGGAGTTAGAGTAGGGTATGTACACCTCTGTATATTGTCAAATAACTGCATAACTGCATGGAGGAGAGGAAAAATCTCATACACCAATTTGGTGTTTCACTATAACCTTAAAATTAAATTAAAATATTATTATTATTAAGTTAATATATTTAAAAAACATATAAAATGAGAAAAACATATTTCTATCCACACATATATAATAGTTAGGTCACACAAATTAAACATTTATACATAAATTATGGAAACAACAATGCATAACCCTTTTCCAATTACCACAAGTATAATAATTTAATCACCAAAAACAAAGGATGCATTGTGATTATTAGTATAAATTATGGAAACAATAATGTATCAAGCCTTTTACAATTACTACAAGTATAATAATTTAATTACCAAAAATAACCATTGTGATTATTAATTTTTTTTTGCTAACCACTAAGTAATCTAACACATTGTTTCTAAAAAAAAATCAACATACCATATGTGGGTGGGGGACATTAATAGAAAAACATATTATATGTTTTTCTATTAATGCCCTCCAAATTATATTATAAATACTAGAGCAATTACACTGGATTATTAATTTTTTGCTAACCACTAAGTAGTCTAATGCATTATTTCTGAAAAAAAAATCAACATACCAAATTATATTATAAATACTAGAGCAATTACACTATATGTTTATGCAATTAGGTTAGAATCTATTATAATTTAACTGTAAGTGGACGTAATAATGAAGATAATTATTATTCACTGCTATTCATATATGCAGACTAACTTATTAGAGTTATTGTTATTCATATATGCAAACTAATTTATTATTATTATTAAAAAAAAATCTATACCATTTAAAATAATTCACTTATAATTTATAAAAAATTATTTTTATTTTTATTAAACATTTTCAATCTTCAACATTATTATAATATAACATGTAACATTATCTTTTTCACACAACTTTTTTAAGAAAAAATATACTTTTAACCTGAACAACTTTAATGTTGAATATGGATAAAGATAAGGGATCCAAAATTTCATGATTTTGGCATTTTGCCTTTTTTGGGGGGACATTGTCCATAACTGCACCCATTACTTATTGACTTTTATTGTTTGATTCCATTAACTCATTGGTGTAACAAATCAAATCTTTTATACGCATTAAAAGGATGTTTTTTTTAAATTAGATATGCATACTTTTTCTAGAGCTAGTTTACTTTAGAGTTGAGTATGGATAAAGATAAGGGATCTAAAATTTAATTATTATGGCATTTTGATTATTTAGGGGACAACGTCCAAGAAATGGGAGATGCACCCTCTTGTCATCCATAGTTGGATTCCATTAACTTATTGGTTAAGCAAATCCAATCAAATCATATATATGTATATTTTTTTTGAAAAAAGAATTAATTGAGAGATGCATTTTGTTTTATCGTTGGATTCTATTAATTTATTGGTTAAGCGTATATATATATATATATATATATAAAAGAATTAGTACTTGTAGGATTTTTTTGGCAAATTGAAAAGTAAATTTGGATTGTTGTGTTTTTTCAAAAAATGGTTAATAATTATATTAAGAAATTGTTGTGTTTACACCAGATAATATAGTAATATATTTGTAAAAAGTTTTTTTAAAGCTAAATTTCAGAAAATTTCCAAAATTTAAAATGATTGTCTAAAGATCAAATTGCTCTATGTGTTTTAGAAGCATAACAAAGAGGTCTACATGTATAGATCATATAGAATTGGTCTAGAATCAATACAAATTTGTAATACACAATTAATTATTTAAGCAAGTTCTCTCCTTCTTAAGCAAGTATTTTAGAGTCGATTGATGACCTAAGATAATATTGGACTTTGCTTCTATTTCTATATGTTCTCGCCTCGATTTATTGCCCCTTGTGAGAGGAGGAGAGGGATGAGATCCTTTCCTTCAAGCATCGATGAAAGATATAGATTCATAAATCTCATACGAATGTGCTTGCTGCACTGAAAGCTTAGTAGGAGGGTCTTGTTCCCTTGCGTCCTCCTCTTCCATCTCCTCTACTTCCTCTTATGCTTCCTTTGATTCCTTTGTTGATTCCTCTTCTTCCTCTGATGGATACAAAGGGATTGGTTCCATAGTAGCATCCTTACTTGTTTCCATGAGAATCCCTTTGTGTTCCTAAAGTGTAGCTTGCATTGGATCTATTTATGTTCCCTTTGTTACCATATTTGTTGTTTTTACTAGGACCTCATATCCTACTACCCCATCTTTAGGCTCTGATTGGATTGTAGTTGGGTCTACCTTTGCACTATCCTTGTCCGCTTCCTGTGAAACTTCAAGAACCTCTTATTTATTGATGTCCATAATGGATGTATTTTTTTTTATTTACCTTTGAATTTTGCATCACCTTGCGATGCTTCTTTTTTCTCTTGTTTGAGACTGGCTTGAAAGGATTTTGTTCATGATTACTAGTGGAATTCATATTATTATTTTGGGAAGACTTGTTTTCTTGAGTCTTTGGACAATTCTTAGCGAAGTGTCTACACTTGTGACACGAATTGACATAATTTTCTCACTATCAATCCAGGGTTTGTAAGTGGCTCCAATTGTCCATGTTAATTCGTACTACCTCTGGGAGACTCTTATCCAAGTCCACTTCCATACAAATTCTAGGACACAAATACAAATTTCCTCCGAGTTCTACAATATCAATAAAAAAACCTAACTTGTTCTCTATCTCCTTGAGAGGAATATCATCCTAGAACATAAGACAAATATGGGGTAGTCTAACCCACACATGGGGCGTCTTGATATCTTCTTTTGGGTTGAAATCAAGAGACCATCAGGATAAAACAACACCCCTAGATCCCATGAAATTAGGGTCTTGAGTGGAAGATCAAGTCTCGATTTTCCTTGCTACAAAATAGAAAAACAAAAAAAACTCTTCCCGAAGAAAACAAAATTACCCATCCTTGGAGTTTCAGAGCCCATTGTTATGATACCCATGATTATATGGATCTTGGATTGGGCCAGATGAACGTGAAATTTCCCACTAAGGCCTTCTGATGGAGGATAAGGGATTTTTCCCTCAGAATTGGAATGGACATATCCAAGTAAGGGATGGCATCCATCCTTTTGGAAAATTTATTTGACACTAAGTGAGCTCCATTAGTTGGATTTAGATTGCAAACCAACAATTTAAGGGCCTCAAAATTTTGCAAGAAGATTGTCTCCCATTGCCATAGCTTAGCCACAATAAAAATATTGGCTCAAGCTTGAATTATGTGGAATTTGGGCGTGGATCTTCTCCAACGAAGTCACAGAGAGAAAAAAAAAAAAAACTAAGAACCTAGCTACAAGAGAGGCTTCCTATGTTACTATTTTAGTAACCATTTGAAAAATAGTGCTAGTGCATTCACGAGTAAAAGTGTAGTTTTGGTTGTCACTTAAACAAGGAAAAATTTGGGGATTAAATTTCGTTTATGGGTTAATTTTCCACGTTTTTTTCCAAAAATAATTCTCCAATTTCTCTCTTTAAAAAAATGTAATTTATCCAAACTCTATAAGATAACATTATTTTATTTTAAATATCACCTCTTTAAAAATTTGAATATTTTTATAAAAATATCACTAAACATTTTATATTATCATTTTAAAAATTAATAAGATTAGTAGGGGAACAATGCAGCAAACACCGCAAAAAGTGAAAAAGCGACAACTGTCCCTTCTCCGTCCCCCCATAAAGTTGGAAAAAAGGGGGGAAGTGACCCATTGTGTTATTTTCTAAGGAGAAGAACGCAGAGCCGAGTGGAAGAGCGATAGAGTGTGAATTTTCCCTATCCTCTATCAATTTGGAAGCCTACAAGTCATATTTCTTCGTCATGTCACCACCGAGGGTTGGAGCGCCAAGAAGAACCGACCGAAACACACGGAGTAGCACTCGGGTGCCATAAACCGGAACAAATGAGATGCCCACAGTGGTGGATGTGGATTAAATCCACACATCGAAGTACAAGTAGACCACATTGCATGTGGAAGAGGATAAGGAACCCGCACAGGACCCCGAGCAGCTGGAAGAGGACGTCGAACGGATGGAATCTGACGCATCCAGGGGAAAAGGGCCACAACAAGAAGAATCGGCCACAGGTTCCACGCAGCAGGGCCTAGAGCCAGAACCAGAGCATGAAATGGAGAAAGAGTTTGTACCATAGGGTGGGGTATCATCCCCACAAGGGAATAATAATCTAAGAGCATAAACCAGTGTGCAGGGCGTACAACGCACATAGGAAGAACAAGGCATAATGATTCCAAAAATTCCCAAGGGATTGAAGACCAACGATAACATGGTAGGAGGAGTCGATAGCCTTAAATAATGTGACCATGATGTCTCTGTTGCCCTAAAGTTCCCATATTTTCTACCACAAAGCTACCTAGAGAGCAGGGGAGAAGTGGAGAAGTTGCCATCAGGTGCGCCACTGCTGGAGCCTATGCAATGGATCATGGGACTGTACAACACTGACATCATGAACTTACTAGACATACCGCACTTCGGGTGTGGGAAACACATAAACGGACGTGTCAAACAACTATTAGAAAGGGTGCACAGAGGCATCTTATGGATGGATAGGCTAGTGTCGATAAACGTCGGTATCATCGAAACGATTATAGGGCTACCCACAAATGGGGAGAAGCCAGAAGAATACCTAGAAGACAAGACTAAGAGAAATCCATCTCCGATGAGATCAAAGAAAAGTAGGCATAGAGAGCGGTAACAAAGGTATCGGGATCAACGAAATCAATGATCCTGCGACATGATTTGAAATGATATTTCTCAGTTGCAAATTAATGTGCAAGTGCCGAAAAGAATAAGTGCCCACAGGAGTAGTAGTAGCTGCAACGTAGTGCACAAAGGGGATCTCGATGAGCTGGGCCCCTTACCTACTGAACTCGTTCCTTGAAGACTGCAAGGATGCACAATATTGGGGCTTTGAGTTCCACTACTCATGGTTACTCATCCTCATTGCACTTATGGGGTGGCATGAACCTACATACACTATGTTCCTGCCAAGGACAGGAAAATGTGGCGCAACGTGCTACACGTCGCTACAAAGAACAACAGATCCTAAGTTAAATAAAGTAAATAATGACATGTTCGATCAGTACTTAACAAATATCCATAACAACTTGGAGGATACATGGAGGATCTCTCCAGAAACTGTCCAGGAGTTTGAACAAATAACGAACTTCTAGGCATCGCGCCACAGTATGTGGCTACAAGTAAAGAGGGATCCAGCCAAGGAGTGGTTTCAACTGAAGTATTGGGTGACGACGCAGGACATCCACATGGAGATGCAAGAGTGACTAGAGGAGTGGAAAGTGCCAGAGATTCCAAGAGCAATGTCAGCAGTAAAAATCTAGATGCAAGGTAGCACATTCCCCGCACAACAAATAGGTAGGAATGGTGCTAGCCAGAAAAATAAGACAACAATAGGTACAGTGGGGGAAAGTAGCTCAATTTGAAATAAAAATATGACACACAAGAAGTCATAGCGTGGTCCTACATAGGGTCCATCGGGCATAGAACAGGCACCAAGAGTGATCCGGATTATTTTCGGCACGAAATGAGAGCGGAGATATAATAAGGAAATGCACAGAGATATTGCGGATATTCAATAATATAACAGAAATGTATCAGAGATGCAACCATAAACACAGATATACAGTAATACACGATTTCTATTAATGAAATAAATGTACAGAGACTGTAAAAATACAGAGTGAAAGACTCGCTAGAATGGTGGCAG
>SNQJ01S0000456.1:269696-290690 GCA_010110895.2 Picea sitchensis
TAAGTTTTAGAAAATTTCCAAAATTCAAAATGTTTGTCTAAAGATAAAATTGATCTATGTATTTTAGAAGCATAACAAAGAGGCCTACACATATAGATCCTATAGAATTGGTCTAGAATCAATACAAATTTGTTATACACAATTAATTATTTGAGCAAGTTCTCCCCTCCTTAAGCAAGTATTATAGGGTTGATTGATGACCCAAGATAATATTTGACTTTACTTCTATTTCTATATGTTCTTGCCTCGATTTTTTGCCCCTTGTGAGAGGAGGAGAGGGATGAGATCCTTTCCTTCAAGCATCGATGAAAGATATAGATTCAGAAATATCATGCGAATGTGCTTGCTGCACTGAAATCTTAGTAGGAGGGTCTTGTTCCCTTGCATCCTCCTCTTCCCTCTCCTCTACTTCCTCTTCCGCTTCCTTTGATTCCTCTGTTGATTCCTCTTCTTCCTATTTTTCCTCCTCTGATGGATCCAAAAGGATTGGTTCCATAGGATCATCCTTACTTGTTTCCATTGGAGTCCCTTTGTGTTCCTAAAGTGTAGCTTGCATTGGATATACTTATGTTCCCTTTGTTACCATATTTGTTGTTTTTACTAGGACCTCAGTTGTTATTGCCCCATCTTTAGGCTCCGATTGGATTGTAGTTGGGTATGCCTCTGTAGTTGGGTTTTAATCTTCTCACAGTTGCAATATTGAAATCCCTTGCCTATTTGTGAATTAATTGATATCCATTTTTTTGGGCTGATATTTATATAGTTTAAATAATTTAAAAAATACATATATTAAGTAATTTTAAGTAACTTTAAAAATACAATTTGAGTGGGCATAATGGTTAAGAATATCTATTTCCTCCTTTGAACTTACAAGTTCAAATCCAAAAGTGGGTATGTACACCTCAGTAGATGGGGTAGGGTAGAGTATGTACACCTCACCCTAGGGTATATAGAGGAGGTTAGAGTAGGATATGTACACCTTTGTATACTGTCAAATCACTACATGGAGGAGATAAAAGATCTCATACACCAATTTGATGTTTCATTAATATTAAATTAAAATATTATTATTATTAAATTAATATATTTAAAAAACATATAAAATAAAATAAAATATTTCTATCTACACATATATAAATAATAGTCAAGTCACACAATTTAAACATAAATTATGGAAACAACAATGCATCAACCCTTTTCCAATTACCACAAATATAATAATTTAATCACCAAAAAGAAATGATGCATTGTGATTATTAATATAAATTATGGAAACAATAATGTATCAACCCTTTTACAATTACTAGTAGTATAATAATTTAATTACCAAAAAGAACCATTGTCTAATGCATTATTTCTATAAAATAAAAATCAACCTACCAAACTATATTACTTACCAAAAAAGAACCATTACAATTACTACTAGTATAATAATTTAATTACCAAAAAGAACCATTGTATAATGCATTATTTCTATAAAATTAAAATCAACATACCAAATTATATTATAAGTAAGAGTGCAATTACACTTTATGTTTATACAATTAGGTTAGAATCTATTATAATTTAGTTATAACTGGTAGTGAGGACATATATGCATATGATATTATCGATGAGGGGGTGCTCTCATTGGAGGCCACGGGAGCAGAACATGAACGGAGCAGAATGTTTTGAGAGTCGAGCTAGGTCTTTGGCATTGAGGGATTTGTGGTTAGGTATTTGCTAGCTGCATCCCAGGACTCCATGGAATAGAGCGATTGCGGAGCAGAATGTTTTGAGAGTCGAGCTAGGTCTTTGGCATTGAGGGATTTGTGGCTAGGTATTTGCTAGCTGCATCCCAGGACTCCATGGAATAGAGCGATTGCGGGTGTGGGACATTTACCAGGGCTAGAGGCTTATGTGGCATGGCGGGAGAAGGGAGTTTTGAGGGTTTGCGGATGGCGAAGGAGGTTTCGATCCTTACGGACTCTGAGGCATGGCGGGTCACAGATCACTGCGTCGGTTCTAGGCGCGCAAGTTTTTTCTGGATGACGGCGTTGCCCTGAGGCGAATGTTCGAGGTCGAGACGGTTGTTCGGGGCTAATTTTCAGGGATGCTTGCCTGTTTTTTGCTTGAACTGGTGAGGCCCACTTACATTCCGGGCAACCTTCATTGTGATCAAGGGCTTGTTTTAGGGTGCGAGGTGGTGATTAGTGGTGGCTTCGAGTGTTTATTGTGGAGGGTTTTATGTTTTTTCTTTGGTTTTTCTGGATCTACTCGACCTCTTTCTCCTTGGCAAGAAGAAGTTTTGGACCAGAGCTTTGAGGTCCACACTAGGGGCTTGCTGTGTTTTAGTTAACACTTTGAGGTTCTTGGGGGCGTGCAGTGTTGGGTAAACACTTCGAGGTCCTTTGGGGGCGTGCAGTTTTGGGTAAACACTTCGAGGTCCTTTGGGGGCGTGTAACTTCTGGTTTAGAGTCTTTTCTGGTGCTTATTGGGGTTTCTAGCTCTATTTTGTTTCTCTTTTTTGAAGCTTGCGTGCTGGTTTTGGATCTTTAACAATTTTCTGGTTTCTTTTGGAGATGTATGTAATTGTTTATGAGCATGGGCTTTGGACTTGTATGGCTATGAACTGTGTGGACAAAGAGATGTAAAAAAATTATATTTTCACTAATATATTTGAACTAATTTTCTACTAGAAAAAGGACGTATATGCAAACTAACTTATTAAATTAGAATCTATTATAATTTAGTTATAAATAGTAGTGAGAATATATATACACACTAACTTATTACCATTATTTATTTTCTTGGAAAAAAAAATACTTATTACCATTATTGCTGGTGAAAACATATATGCAAACTAACTTATTACCATTATTGCTATTCATATATGCACTACACTTTATGTTTATGCAATTAGGTTAAAATCTATTATAATTTAGTTGTAAGTGGTAGTGAGGATATATATTATAATTTAGTTGTAAGTGGTAGTGCGGACATATATGTAAGTATGCAATTAGGTTAAAATCTATTATAATTTAGTTGTAAGTGGTAGTGAGGACATATATTATAATTTAGTTGTAAGTGGTAGTGCGGACATATATGTAAGTGGTAGTGCGGACATATATGCATACTAACTTATTACCATTATAAACAAAAACCACACTATCTAAAATAATTCACTTATAATTTATAAAAAAAATCTTTATATTTTTATTAAACATTTTCAATTTTAACATTATTACATTATAATATGAAAAATTATTTTTATGACACAACTTTTTAAGAAAAAAAAAATACTTTTATTCTTAATAACTCTTATTTATAATTTATAAAAAAAATATTTTTATTTTTAATAAACATTTTCAATTTTTAACATTATTACCACATTATGATGATGATGATGATGATTATTAACGTCTACTAAGACTGAATTGGTCTATCGGACCTTAAGAGGGTAAGTGATTACTTGTGATTCTTTAGAATTTTGTTTCTGTACTCGAAAAACATTAAGAGAAGCTTTCCAAGATCACCCTACTTTTGTTGAGTTAAGATGTTAGGAAGGTTGGTAGTGTGATAAATATTTTGAAAATGAGATCGTATATGGGTATAAGCTGGACAATCTAAGAGAAAGTTAATTCATCTTCAACCTTCTTAGTGTCACAAAGGTGACACACTCTTTCTTCCCATGGCGTTTTAGGAATTGACCAACGCCCAGTTTCACTATGGAGCTCATGAGAATATGTTCTTATCTTAGCAATGCTTATTTTTTTCTTTACACTTGGCAAAACAGATAGATAATTTTGATCTTCTAGATTATGGTTGATCACATCTTTATAATACCTTAATTTTCTTTTTTCCTCTAACTCGTTATCATACCACATTTTCTCTTTAAATTTTGATTTAACGTTTTTTTTAATAGTATCTTTTTTCCGCAAAATGGTTTCTTCCATGATTCCCCAATAGTTTAGCCAAGACCAGGCGTCTTTATGCCATCCTTGCTTTAGTCGATGGTGGTTATGACTTGATTTTGAAGCAATTTTAGGTAGCCTCTTGTCTTCCATGTTGTTTAACTTGTTCTTATACATTAGGTATCTATTCATAGCCATGCTCTCAATGGGGGAGAGACTTGTTTCTAAGAGGAGGATGGGATAGGGTGTATTTCTTTTAATTTTGAGATTATAGGTTATAAAATTCTTTTGTATTTTCTCTATCTTTCTCCAGGATTCACGAGAGATACTACAGCTCCAGACTTCACATCCATAAAGAATAACAGGTGTAACAAGAGTCTCAAAGAGGAGTTTCTTCTTATCCCAACTCTAAATATCAGCTGATTTACAATTGTTTGCAAGCCCATAATAAGCTTTCCATCCCCCAATAATCCTTTTCTCAATGCTATAATTCCAATTGAGCTTGTGGTGGATATCAATTCCAAGATACTTGTATGAAGTCACTTCCTCCAAGTTGTTGTTGTCATATAAAAAGGTATCATAAGAGATCTTATTGTATTTAATAATCATGACCTTAGTCTTATCAATATTAACAGTCATGCCCATATTGGAGCAAAAATCCTTGAGGATTCTTAGTTGGTTTTCAAGATCATGGGGACTCGCCTTAAGAACGATATCATCGGCATAAAGAAGAAGATTGATGACTATACCAGTGAGAGTAGGGCCGACACAACCTGTTTTTTCCAAGCATTCTTCTAACTTGTCAATGTATATGCCAAAAGGGGTAGGGGACAAGAGACAACCTTGTTTGATTCTGATATTGCATCTAATCTCTTTTGACCAGCCCTCAGTGTTTTTAAACTTAGCAATAAAGTTCGCATACATCCTTATTGCAACAACCCTCAACTCGAGAGACACTTTTATCTCTTCCAACCTATTCCAAAGTTTTTTCCTAGGAACCATGTCAAAAACGTTTATAAAGTCAACAAAACAACAAAAAAGATTGGTTTTAGTATTGCGGAACTCCTCTGCAATGATCCTAAAGGTAACAAGATGGTCCACAGTTGAATGATATCTCCTAAACCCGACCTAGCCTTTTGCTCTTTTACCGTGACTTTCTAGCCAAAGATTAATCTTCTTTTCCAAAATAATTCCATAAAGCTTGGCTAAAATTGGACTAATCATAATGGCCCTATAATTAGAGGGAATGTTTCTATCCCCATTTAAAAAAATAAGAACAATGAAACATTATCTTCTTCACACAACTTTAAAAAAAACAAAAAAAAAACATTCTTTTACCTTTCACAACTTTAGTTTTGAATATGGATAAATATAAGGGATCCATAATTTCATATTTTGGCATTTTTCCTATTTTTGGTGACAACGTTCATAAATGCACCCATTAACTATTGACTTTTATTGTTGGATTCCATTAACTCATTGGCGTAACAAATCAAATCCTTTATTCGGATATAAAAACGATGCACTTTTTTTATTATTAGATGTGCATTTTTTTTCTAGAGCTAGTTTACTTTAGAGTTGAGTATGGATATTATGGCATTTTGATTATATAGGGAAAACGTCCAATAAATGGGAGATGCACCTTGACTCTTGACATTTATTGTTGGATTCCATTTTTTTCCAATGAGAATTTTTTTCAATTATATATTATATAATATGTTTTCAATACTGAAAATTTACAATCGCATTTATTAGATGTCTGTAGAAATAGGAATATATCTATTTATCTATCGTCTAAATCAGTCTTTCAATCAGCATAAGGAGTTTATCCATATATGGGATAATTCTATTAAAAAGTAAGTAAAGAGTGTTGCTAGAATGAAATATGTCAAGGGAGAGAAATCCGATTATGGATGATCCTAAGATCAAGAAAAATATCCAACTTTCAAATCGATGAAGTCTGTTGTGGATATAGGAAAAAAATAAATGACTTTAGAAGAGAGTTTTAAAATGAGGGGACCCTCATGTTCATCTAACCAGTGGTTGTAAGATAGGATTTTCTCTTTTCTCTGAAGCGCTAACTTTGAAAGGTGATCAACAATTTTGTTGAGCTCACGATATATATGATTATAGCTGAGATTTTTGAAAGTGGGTTGTAGCAGTCTATTCTGTCCTTCCATGTCAAAAGGGAGATAGCTTGAATATCTCCCATATTTCTCAACCACTCAATAATGATTCTGGAATCCCCTAGTACCTGAAGGGCTTCAATGTGAATTATGGAAGCCAAGAATAAAGTGGCCCAGGCACCCAAAATCTTTTCCCTGGTGTTGGTGCCTGAGCACAGTTGAGAGTCCATTTGTAAAAAGAGTTTTGAGTGATTATGATCATCCCCGCTCCACTCCAAGTTCCATTAGAGATCGAAGCTACATCAAACCAGCCTATGGGATAGTCTTCTAAGACTGGGACTAGTAAAGATCGTTGAAGAGATGACTTGACAGCTAGATTGTCATTCCAAGAGTTATGGATGCCAAGTACTTTGTATGCAGCTGCATTTATGGATGGAGTCCCATTATCAAAAATCGTTTTGTTCCTTACCAGCCAAATAGTCCAGCAAATGAGAGATGGTAAATGCATGAGGTTATGTTCCCTTTGATCCCAAAAATCGAAACAGTTTTGAAGGGTATTTCCATCCCAAATGGTATGTAAATTTAAAAACATAGTGATTTTGCCCAAACCTGCCTGGTAAAAATACATTTGATGAACAAATGATCATCATTTTCTTAATCGGTGTGGCAGAGATGGCAAAGGTTTGGCCCCGTCCAACCCTTTTTGACGAGAGTGTCCCACGTGTTCAGTTTGTGAGTGATCATCATCCAGGTAAAGAACTTGATTTTGGGCGGAATGTGCCAATTCCAAATTTGGTGTCTCCATCCTCTGACATTGGTGGGCCAAAATTCATTCATAATTGCTGTATAAACTTTTTGTACAGTGAGTAAGCCCGAGCAGTCGCCCCCCGACCACTGTAAAATGTTAGTTGTATCAGTAAGGTGTATTCCCGATTGTGAGAGCTTTGTGTAGAAAAAGTGCCATTCACAAGAAAGCTCTGCATCAAGGCCGAGGGTAGCGCTATTGATCTAGCAGTCGGGCAGACAGGCCGGTCTGTTGACATCACGAATTTGTTATAAATACCAAATGTTATTTGAGTGGAGGTGTGCTAACAGTTGAGGAGAAAGAGTTACAGTGTCGGCCAATCCAAGGATTCGATTTCGTCCGAGAGCTATAGAGTGCCCCGAACCTGGAAGCCAACTGAGCCATCTAGTGATAAGATGTTTGGATTTCGTGATGTTCCTCCAGAACTAGGAGACTGATATGGAGGTAGTCATCACCAAAAGAAGCCAGTTGCTGACCGTGTGATGGAAGAGGTATTTATCAAGAATAACAGTATGCCAAATGCCAGGTAGATTCAGGACTCTCCAAAGTGAATTGGTCACGAGAGCTTAGATAAAATGATAAAGATTTCAGATCCCCCAACCTCCTTTTTGTTTTGGTTTTGCCAAAGTTTGCCAATTGCAGAGATGTTGTCGATGATGATCAGAGCAGCCTGACCAAAAGAAATTGTAGATCATCTTGCAGAGTTTTGTAAGAACCGAGGCAGGGATGGTAGGTAGGGCCATCCAGTGTAGAGCCTATCCTTCGAGAACTACTTTAATAAGGGTAAACCGACCTCCAAGTGAGAGCCATCTCGTGCACCAGTGTCTAGTCTTTTTTTCCACTTTGGCGAGTAGCCAGTTCCAGTCTGATGGCTTATAGGAGTCTGATTTTAAATGATATCACATGTATTTGAGACCTAAGGAAAGTGGAGAGAAAGTATAAGGGAAGATACCTATGATTTGATCCAAGACATGTTGAAGTAAATTTTCAAAGTGGAAGGTGGATTTGTCCCAATTGATCATCAATCATGTGGCGCTACAGAAAATGTTTAAGATCTCTTTAATTTCTGACCATTCCTGTAGAGTGCCATTTTTCATAATGAGGACGTCATAAAAAAAAAGAAGATGCAGAATCTTGATGGTCTTGGAAACTTTTATTCCAGAGATCTTTCCTTCAGCTTGTCTAGTTTTGAGGAGCAGGCTCAAAGCTTCCATTGCCAAAATCAAGAGTAGAGGAGAGAGGGGGCAACCTGTCTCAATCCTTTGCTAATACTAAAGAAGGAGGAGGATTCACCATTGACCAAAATGGCAAGTTTTGCGCTGACCACACAACCCATAATCTACTTGATCATTAACTGACTGAAACTTGTCTGTGCTAGAATCAATCTGAGAAAATCCCAAGCCTTTTTGAGATCCAATTTGAGGATAAGCGCCTTAGAATTCTTTGATTTGATACTGTGAAGGAATTCCTGGGCAGTGCCTATGGCATCAAGGATCTGACGACCTTTTAAAAACCCCAACTGTTCTTTGGAAAGCAAGCGAGAGAGAATAGGTTTGATCCCGGTAGCAATGATTTTGGAAATAAGTTTGTAGCATAGATCGCAGAGTGAAATCGGCTTGTAATCGCCAAATGATGAGGGGTTGGAAGCTTTAGGAATAAGTGTGAGGACGGTCGAGTTTAAAGAACCAATTACCTTTCCACTGAGTTTGGTGTCCTCCACAAGGTCCAGAAGATCCGGGTCAACCAGATCGAAAAAGTGAAAGTAGAATTCTACCGTCCAGCCATCAGGGCGTAGACTTTTGTCCTTGGAAAAGGAGTTGAGCGCTGCTGAAATCTCCTATAGAGTACAAGGTTTGTCAAGAAAATGAGCATCTGCCTCCGAGACTGTGTGAGGGAAAAGTCTAGCCACCAAAACTGTAGACTGTAGGTTTGTTGATGGGTTCTGCTCAAAATGTGGTTGGAAATGTTTAACAACAACAATTTTTAAATCATTCTGCCCCTTGTAATGTGTTCCATCCTTAGCATTGATTTCTCAGATGTAGTTTTTATTTCTACTCGAGATGAAAAATTTATGAAAGAATTTGGTATTGAGATCACCAAGCTTGATCCAGTTCATTCTACATCTATGTTTCCATGTGGCTTCGTCTTTTAATAAAAGTTGATTCCGCTCCGATTCTAAGTTCTTTAAAGTTTGATTGTCAGCACCAGTGGACCCTGCGTTGATCTCTGCTAGAAGGAGTGTTTGAATTTATGTGTCAAGGACAAATAACCAAAGGGTGTTTTTTTGTCTATGTGTGGCAGCCCACAATTTGATGTGCGATTTCAGATTTTTAAGCTTGCAAATAATTCAATGTTGTATGCCCGACTCAGTTAAGTAATGTGGGTCCTTCCACACTTCAGTTACAATAGAGTTGAACTCGGCTTCTGAAAGCCAACCCAAATTTATTTTAAGGGGATATGCAATCTTATGTGTAGAAGAATCCAATTGAAGAATGATCAGCTCATGGTCAGACATAAAAGGTAAGCTAACCCAGGAACGAAACTTATCCACCAATGAAATGTAATGTTCAGAAATGAGAAAATGATCCAGACGCTTAGAGATAGAGGTTGTTCTCACTCGCCCATTTCGCCAAGTAGGAGTCAAGAAATCCAGAGCACAGTCTACCAAATCGTGTGTAGAGAAGAGAGAAGTGAAGTAGTTTTCCAGAGTGTCCTATGTGGTAGAGTCCCCCCAAACTTGACCCACAGAGGTTGTGAGATTTAAGTCGCCGAAAATAATCAAGTTGTCAAGATCAAGTAGTCCTATGGCTTCAATATTATCCCCCAAAAATGGTCTATCAATGCAGGGCCCATATATGTTGAGAAGATTGATCCGTTTGTTAGTGGTACAACAAGTTCCAGACAGTAAAATACCTCCACAACAGAGAAAAGGGTTGAAGTCATATCTATAAGGATTCCATGCCACAACTAAACCTCCAGAGGTTCCAAGAGAGTTGACAGTGCAAATGTGCTAGTTGGAAAAGAATTGATTGAGGAAGGATCTGGCATTTTTGCTGTCGACCAATGTTTCTTGAAGAAAAATTATGTCTGGAGAACAAAGTGAAATGAGTCTTCTGAATGAGGTTGATTTTAGGTGGGCCCCCACCCCTCTGATATTGAGGGAGAGTAGGATCATGGCTTTGCTCTTTATAGGTCTTTCATGCCTCTAATCGCACCAATATCAATAGATGTTTGTGGAGAAGCCACAGAGTGTGATGGTGGAAAGCCCTCCTTGCGACGGGTACTTCGAGTTTTGATCGGAGAGTGCTAAAAAACTCTTCCTCTAGACCAAGTGTAGTCTTTGTCCAATGGTGCAGATGAGGATTCAACTATGCCCAGACCCAAATCAGAAGCTTGCAAGTTGTGTAGAGTTGGGCCCAAAAAAATAGGCAGGGGAGTAGGAGTTAAAAATTCTTTGTAAGAAGGAAAACATGAGTCCAGAACTGCACCGAGGGAATTATTTTTGGGCTCTGACTCGCTCGTTCTCGGAAGGCAGATAGAGTCCACCTGTTCTAAGTCTCAATCGCCAAGATTCTCCATCGCCTGGGTAAGAGGAGGAGTGTCAGAAGTAACAAAGGTAGGTTCTCGTATCTCCAACTGGCAGAAGGTGTTAGGGATAGTAGGAGTAGTCGGGAGATGTGTCTGCGCTACAAGTGGTGGAATGTGAGGTGGGTGTAGAGGGTTTGTGGTGGGAAATAAGTGGTTCAAAGTCGCACCAGTGAATCCTGGGAGATGTAGAGTAGATTGTGTGCCTATGTGTTGGAGAGATGGAGGAAAGTTAGCAGCTGGTTGATTGTAGGGAAAGGAAGGAGGTTGTGTAGTAGAGGTGGACTCTTGTGAAATAAAAAATTGTCCCGAGGATAGGAGAGAAGAGTTGTCAATGAGATATAACTCTAAGGAGGAGAGCGAGGCATAAAGAGTCGGGCAGGTTGATTTGAGCTTACCTGAAAAGGATTTCAGTGCATGTGAGATGTCATCATCCGGATAATCAGAAAAAAGAAGATGAGGAAGAGAAATAGGGGAGTCCGAGTAAGAGGCTAGTTCAAGCATGGATTCCTCTAAAATCTCCTCTTGATGAGCATCAGTGCAAGTCTTTCTGAAGTGGCTCGTATGTTTGCAAAGTGAACCTCTGAAGGGGATGCCCAAATAATCTAGATTATGTCGTGTGGTGCAGCCTCTCCATTCTATGTCCAGAGTTTCAGGTAAACCCTCATGTATATCTAACTCAACTAAAATCCTAGCCAATTTCTTATCTGAGCCAGTAAGGGTCTTGTCGTCCACACTGATGAAGCGACCCAAGGAGTTTCCAATAGACATGAGGGCCTTTTCATTCCATAGGAAACGAGGTAGACCAAGGAGGAGAACCCACAGATGATGGTGGGGAAAATAATCCTGAGATGGATCGAAGCTCACTCTCCATCATTTCAGCATAAGACTGTTGTTGTCCAAGATTTAGAGTTGATCCAGAATGTCAGTGGTGTCCTCAAGGGATTTTAAAAGGAAATGTAGCTAGCCCCTCCCAAGGTGTGAGAGAGATGGACCATAACCCAGAATAGGCCTCCATGTGTTGGACATCCAAGTCTTCAGGTCCATGTTGCAGAGATGCCTATAGGAGATCCTTCCCACAAGACTGCAAAGAGCCATAGCTACAATATCTTCCAGTACAATATCAGAGCCAAGAATGAGTTTCTTCTTAGTTTTTTTGGATAACCAGGGACGATGAGTAGATTTCTTGTCTCAAAGGAAGTTAGGGCGAGGCTTATGTGAAGTACCAGGTATGGTTGTATGCTCAAGTGGGGTTAGTCGAGCTTGAGATCTTCGAGAAACAAGAGAGGGATCTCAGCCAGTAGCAATATGGGTCAGACTGTGTAAAGGAGTCGTGACAAAAGTGGGAGGTCTGTAGTCTACTTGTAAGAAAGTACCTAAAGGAATGTGTGATTTGTAGTCCGCTTGGAAGGAAGTGCCTAAAATTGTGGGAAGGGTGCTTGGGAAGATATATGAGGATGAGGGGATAGTAGGAAGTGAAGAAGAGTGATGGGTAGCATAGGAAGGAGGGTTGTAAGAGGGGGCCCGTGGAAAGTGTGATAAATCAATGAATTATGGGTTAGTGACTAGAGGAACATAGATAGTGGGGGACATTGAGTATTTTGTCCGATGGGAGAGCTCGTCTTTTGATGAGAAAATACCTGCACTATTCCATAAGACCTCGCCAGCAGTGCTCATAAGTGCGCTCACTTTTGCCTCCATATACGAGGAACCTGTGAAGGGAGGAAGAAATTAAAACAAAAGGTTAAAATAAAATAAAAAGAACAGTGATGTCTGCTCAATGTAGGGTCGCAAATGGCAGGCAATCCGTGTTGAGAACGATGACTGAAGTTGATGAAAAATTAGTAAGAGTGGATGGCCCCACTAGGTGTAGAGAAAACTGGAAGTAAATCCTGAAGGGAGCAAGGTGGAAGATGGGGAGGAAGTATTCATAGCTAAGCAAAGCTAGTGAAAAAAAGAGAGGAGCTTAATTAGTCTAAATGAAGCCAAGTCCCCCAGAGAGTTTGCCAGAGATGCTAGGGAGTCCTCCAATGGTATTGAGCGGTGTTTGCCATTATCGAGCAATTGCTAGATAAATAACAACCTGCCTTAACCCCATATATCAAAACTCATAACCTCGTTGGATTCCATTAACTTATGGTTAACTAAATAAAACCATATATATATATATATATATATATATATTAGTTGGGAGATGCATTCTTCTTTATTTTTCTTTATTAATTTATTAGTTAAGCAAATATATCTATATCTATATCTATACATATACATATACATATATATATATATATATATATATATTTTTTTTATTTTTTTTGAAAAACGAATCAGTTTTTAAAATACTTGAAATTTGTCCCTGAGGTGTAGGAGAGTCGGTGACAGAGTGTGTTGTTAAGGCACTCAGTGATGTTAAGTCACCAGTTCGAAACTTACGGGGACAAAAAATCCAGCCATGTTAAGGGTTGGTGTGGCTTAGGCTGGGTTCGATCCCCGGGTGATTTTGACGTATTAGATGCCCCTGAGTCACGGTTTCTCATCCACAGGCTAGTCTCGCAGGTCACAGACAAACTAACAAACAAACAAAAATACTTGAATTTTGTTTTTGGAAAATTGAAAAGTAAATTTGGATTATTTTGTTTTTTAACAAAATGGTTAATAATTATATTAAGAAATTGTTGTGTTTACACTAGATAGTATAGTAATATAATTGTAAAAAGTTTTTTTGAAGCCGAAGTTTCAAAAAATTTCCAAAATTCAAAATGATTGTCTAAAGATCAAATTTCTCTATGTATTTTAGAAGCATAACAAAGAGGCCTACATGTATAGATCCTATAGAATTGGTCTAGAATCAATACAAATTTGTAATACACAATTAATTATTTGAGAAATTTCTCCCCTCCTTAAGCAAGTATTCTAGGGTTGATTGATGACCCGAGATAATATTTGACTTTGCTTCTATTTCTATATGTTCCTGCCTTGATTTCTTTCTCCCTGTGAGAAGAGGATGTTAAGATTTAAGCTATTATTAGTTTTGTTTTTCAATTTAATAGATAACCATAACATAGATAGGATCACTGAGAGAAACACAATCACAAGATACAAAATATTTATCCTGGGAAACCCTCATGGGGGAGAAAACCCAGCAAAAAATTCCTTAATATAAATAGTCAATACAATTCCAAGACAATAAACCAAAACACTAGAGAATATCCAACTCTGAGCAATGTGTCTCTCTCTTCCTTCTTCTCCCAACTGCAGCTACCAAACTTGCGCACTGGATGCGCAAATGAGTGAGTGAGATAATGAGGTGCTAGCTTCCTTTATTTATACAAATTGACAGGTGTTGAAAAGGTCTCCCTTCACTGGGCAAGGCCGACTTGTCTTCTTAGTGGTTAAAACCACTTTAATTGGCCTAGGGGCCGACCTCTCAATTTGCATTATATTTATGGTTTGACCAATCCACAAAATGGGATTTGGTCAATTACAATTCCCGTCATGATCAATCCACAAAAGGGGATTGATCTAATGAATAATAACTCAACAATAAATAGAATACTCTTTGGAGTTACAATATTTCAACACTCCCCTTAACAAGAAGGGTATTCTACAACATCATCAGGAGAGAGAGAGGGCAACAACATCAACAACATATGGAACATTGACTGGCATATCTATAAATCATCATAAGTTTTTTCTTCATCATCAATATCATCATCCACAACATGGAGCTAGAATGGCATCATCGTCATCTACATCAACATGGATTATTATAACACTAATACATCATCATCATCAATAACAACACAAGGCTGATAGAACATCAACAACAACAACATCACAACATGAAGGTTGGAGCATCATCAACATCAACACTAAGCTAGAAATATTCAGCACAAAGCTGACATCTCAACAACATTAACACGAAGTTGATATCTCAACAACATCATCATGAAGCTGGAAATATTTAGCACAAAGATGACATCTCAACAAAATCAACATGAAGATGGAAATCTTCAGCACAAAGTTGGCATCTCAACAACATCAACACGAAGTTGGAAATATTTATCATGAGGGTACCATCACAAAAACATCAACACGAAGCTGGGAATCTTTATCACGAGGCTAGCATCACAACAACATCATCACAAAGCTGGAAATATTCAGCACAAGGATGACATCACAAAAACATCAGCACGAAGCTAGAAATCTTCAGCACAAGGCTGGCATCACCACTACTCCCCCTTTAGAGGGAGGTCCTTTCAGACTACACCAATATTATCTCGAAAGTGCTCAAACTTTACACAAGACAAAGGCTTGGTCAACACATCTGCAACTTGTTCATCCATGCTAACATACTGGAGCTTTATGGATCCTCTTTGCACCATATCATAGATGTAATGATATCGTATTTCTATGTGTTTTGACTTATCATGGAACACATGGTTCTCTGTCATATTTATGCAACTCTGGTTATCACATAGAATCATGGTTGCTTCCATCTTTAGATTTAATAGACCTGTCAACAACTTTCAAAGACATATGGCTTCAAAACTGGTAGAACATGCAGCGATGTATTCTGCTTTTGTCGTGATGAGAGTAATACTTGATTGATTCCTACTTTGCCATGAGATCATAGATGACCCCAGACTGAAACAACATCCTAAAGTTCTCTTTCTGTCAGAGACACTTCTAGCCCAATTTGAATCAGTATAACCACTCAGTCTGAAGTCATGATCTCCATTATAACTGAGACCAAAATCTAATGTACCCTTAAGGCACCTCATCACATGTTTTGCAGCAACCAAGTGAACACATTTGGGCTCTACCATAAATTGACTCAAGGTGTTCAAAAAAAGACATATATCTGGCCTGGTGTTTGTAAGATACATCAACGATCCAATGATCTGTCTGTACAACATAGCATCAAACAATTCTGACGAAGTGTCAACCAGGAGCTTCAACTTTGTTTCCATGGGTGTATTCATGGATTTTCACTCCAACATATCAAACTCTTCAGTATTTCAACTGCATACTTCCCTTGGTTAAGGAAGATCTTCTCTGGTCTCTGCCAAACCTCAAGACCTAAGAAATAGTGCATTAGGCCAAGGTCTTTCATTTCAAATTCTGCAGTGAACTTCTTCTTACACTCAATTATGAGATTTTCTTCTCCGGTTAGAAATAAGTCGTCCACATAAAACATCAATATAACAGGCTTATCATTCATACCAAGCTCGTCGGGAAATTGTCAATTGTTCCATACCAAGCTCTAGTAGCTTGTTTCAATCCATACATAGCCTTCTTCAATCTGCATACATGAGTCTTTTTGTCTTCAACTTCAAACCCTTGAGGTTGTTTGATATACACTTCCTCTTATATGACACCATTTAAGAAATTTGTTTTCACGCCCATCTGGTGTAACTTCCATTTCATCTTAGTTGTAAGGGCTATGATGGTTCTAATTGAAGTGTAATTGGCTACATGAGAAAACGTCTCTTCATAGTCGATGCCTTCCTTTTGAGAAAATCCACTAGCAACAAACCTTGATTTATATTTCTCAATACTTCCATCAACAACATATTTTATCTTGTTTAGCCATTTGGAAGATACCACATCCTTGCTCTTTGGTCTGGGAACTATTTTCCATACATCATTCTTTATAATGGATTGATATTCTTCTGTCATGGAATCTGTCCATTCTTTCTTCTAAATGGATTCTTCAAAGCAAGTAGGCTCCTTCTCTAAGAGATCACACATCAAATCCATATAACTAGAGAATGGCTTGCGTTTCTTGACTTGTCTCATGGTTCCTTCGGGGGCACCATACTTCTCTCGATCTTGGATAAGTTCCCTTTCCTAGTCTGGATTTATCTTGTGGGAGATCGTCATCTGGGGAGGTTCTTGAGATTCTATTATGTCACGATCTTCTAGAATCTCCTCATCAAGGGAAGTTATGACTTCCCTCACTAGTTTTGCAACTCTGGGAGCCACATGTTCTTCTTCATATACTTCTTTAAGATGACATCTTCTTGATTTCTTGAGTGCTGCATCTTAATCAAAGGTTACATATTTGTTGATCTCAATATGATGGTAACCTGGTATGTATATTCTGAAGGCCTTGGAGACCTCATAGTATCCAACAAATATTCCCTTCTTTCCTGAAGGGTCCAACTTGGTTCTCTTCTCTTTTGGAACGTGTAAAAATACGGGACAACCAAACTTTCTAGAGAACATCTCTTCAGGGGTCTTGAACCCAAGTGCACTATGGGATAATATGTTTTGTACATATACCGATGTTATTGTTGCTTCTTCCCATCAATGCATTGGAAGATATTGATCATGGATCATGCTCTTCACTTCTTCCATTATAGTTTTGTCCTTTCTTTCTGCTACACGATTTTGTTGAGGATTGTAGAGAGTGGTGAGCTTCCTCTTGATCCCAACATCTTTACAAAAGTTTACAAACTCTTTTGAGGTGTATTCTCCTCCATTATCTGACCTGAGTATATTGATATTTCTTTTAGAGAGATTGTCTATCAAGGCTTTGAATTCCTTGAATTTACTGAACACTTCATCCTTTGATTTCAAAAAGTAAACCCAAGTTTTGCGAGAATAGTCTATTGGAAACATTGAGAGGGGGGTGAATCAATATTTAGAGAAATTAGTATTTTTGAACTTGTACTTCAATCAGATAATGTATTCAATTTATATCCAATCAACAATGAAGGCTAGCCAATGAACAATGAAGAATAGTATATAGATACATCAATACACCATGCACAATATATAAGAAGTAATCATGTATTATTGTTCAAAGGAAGTAATGACTTCCAAAGGTAGCTACAACTTCCAAATATAAAGAGAGGGATAAACCCCCAAAAGGAAGATTAAATCCTCCAATATCAAGAGAGGGTTGACCTCTCAATCCTTTCCCCTTCCTTCCACCCAATAATATATGAGAGATAATAAAACTTTAAATTAAATTATCATCATCAACCAACCATCACCAGGGATGATTTTAGGGGCTACATTTCTCTCATGGGCTAATTTTCCATGGGTTTTCATAAAAAACTATTCGTTATTCTAAAAATAATTTGCCCAGATTCTATAGGATAAAATTATTTTACCTTAAAAATTGCCAAACTTTTATACAAACTATATAAAATCCTTAGAAATTTGAAATTTTTTACAAAATATCGCCAAACATTTATAGTTGGCATATGAAGGATTAGTAAGGTTCGCCAAGGTTTCTACATTTTAAAATAAATTTTCATCCTTAAAATCATCCCTGAACATCACATAGAACCTAATAATGCTTCCTGATACTTCTTCAACTTCTGAAATTCTTCATTTATTAGAATACTATAATCTTGTAGATAATATTACTCAATGTATTCTTTGAAACTCCTCCAAGTTTCACTCCTTGAATCCTCCCAAAAAAGGAGTTATAGAGAAAATGGTTGACCTTATTCAGTTCTGGTTTATTCGGGAGAGAGAACTTGTATAACATGCCCCGTGCTCAATATTTAACATTCAATTATGAAATTCATACACATGAAACTAAAGCCCGTACTATTTCCAATGAAATTGGTCTCACTTGATTTGGATTCTCTATGAATAATTTATTATTGTTTTACCTGGAACACCTGTTTATGACTAGCTTCAGGACTAGTAAAAAATCCTATATTCCACAGAGTGTATCTCCACAATTATAGTGAATAAAGAGATGGAATTTTTATCACATGTACCTAGATATGTATTCTCAATAGCCTCTGAATTTCACCATCTGAATAATTCTAGAAACACAGTTATAGAGAAAATGGTGAGATGACCTGTAAACAACATACCTTAGAACACATCACCAAAATACTTCATCCTCCCTTGAAATTTGGTCTTCTTTACTTCATATTTCCTCAGAAATTCGACTTATATCTCCTTGTTCATTAATAAACTTGTGTATGTTGAAAAATGAATGTATAATGAGATGTATTTATACCCTTTATGTCACTTCCTTTTAACATTAGGGCTGACATGTAGTTTATGCTTCAATTCACATTGTCATCTTCAAAAATACATTTCTTCTCAATCGTGAGGATCCACGCGATGTGACACATACCACTGGAAGTAGCATGACTTATATTCTCCATCCATGGGTGTTGTATCTGCATTTGTAATTTCCTTCATGTCTATCTACTTCGATCAACTGTGGGGTCCAAAATCCAATGGCTAGGGTTGACATAAATGACTTCAACCAATGACTAGGGTTGACATCAATGACTACAACCAATGACTAGGGTTGACATCAATGACAACAACCAATCTTCCAACAATCTCCCCCTTTGTCATTGATGGTAACACTCATGCTCCCCTTTTCATCATGATCCCAATTTCTCTCCACCTTTGACATCAATGGCAAAGGGTGGGGCTCCTCCCACTGAGTTCAATGGCATAAGGTGAAATTATTCTTTGGGGCTGCTCCCCCTGAACATGTGGAACTCAATAATACTTCATTTTTATTTTTGGTATTTGGGAGTTTTTCTTCCTTGGAATCCTTTTTTGTGGATTTTTTCTTCTCTCTCTTCTTCATGTCTAGGGTGTATATGTTGTTCGGTCATCTTGTTGTAGTTGCAACCAATCTTCCTGAGTTCTTTTCTCCGATTTTACATTTTCAGGAGTCAAATGTAAGAGTGTATCCTTGATCACCTATTTTGCTGACACTAAGGAGATTATGCTTCGGATATTAAACCAATAGGGCTTTTCCTTCTTTTACATTTTCACTTCCAAGCATTACAGTTCATTTTCCAAGTATTTTGGTAGATGACTCATCTCCAAATGAAACATTTCCACCCTTTTTCTTCAAGCTGACAAATTTCCTTTGATATCTGGTCATATGCGATGAGAACCCACTATCTATGAACCATTCATCTTCTTCTTTGCAATCTTTCATGACCAATGCTATTCAACAGTTTTCATTATGTGGAATTTCTTTCCTTTTCCATGTTGTAGTTGGTATATGGACATTTGGCATAGGATTATCTTCCTTCAACTCTTTGCAATCTCGTGCTTTGTGACCAAGATTATTGCACTTGTAGAATACAATATTTTGATCCATTAATGGGTCAAATGGATTATCATTTATGTTGAGAGGTCTGCGGACATTTTCATATATACTATTTGCACCATTCATGTATCCTTCATATTTATTCCTTTCATTGATTCTACAATTGATTGCCTTGTGTCCAAAACTTCCACAAGTACAACAATGTCCAAGAAATAAATTTTGATACCCAGGAGTAAGTGATCTTCTTTGTGGTGTGGTCCATCTGGGTTCACAATACATTATTTTGTAGGTTCCTTCATAATGATTTCTTTTATACCTGATGGGAGAGGATCTTCTTGATGTCTCATTCCTTTTGAATTCTAGTCTTCTATCTTGTTGTTCAACTTGCTCTAGAGTGTTGGTTTCATCCTTTTCATGTTCCTTCTCTTGTTTTGTTGTCTTCAAACTGTCATTATATCCTAGTCCCATCTTGTCATTTGGAGATGTTTTACTGCTAAGGATCTCATCTAATTTTCAGTGCTTTTTTCAAACTTCTTCAACTTTTCTATTGTCAATAGTAGCTCCCCTTTTGTGTGATCCAATTCTGCTTTCAATTTCTCATAATATTCTAATTGTTCCTTCAAGCTATCAATGGTATTTTCAAGCTTTCAATTCTCTTCTTCACAAATACTCAATTCACCTTTTAGTATTATGTTTGTGTTTCTAAGCTTGCTATTTTCAGTTTCAACATGCTTCAACTTTTCAAGATTCTCATCTTCTTGTTCACTCTCTACGTTGTCTTTGTATCCCCAAAAGAAATTAAGGTTGGTTTCTTCATCTAAATCTTCTTCAGAAATGATTTCTTCTTCTTTAAAACTCTTGTGATCATCATCTTGGGTTTCTTGGGTTATGAAGAGGACTTCTCCTCCATCATTATCTTCTTCATCACTCTCATATGAGGATATCTCATCATCCTTGGGGTAGAAGATCTTTTTATTGTTGAGACTTCTATTTTTATATTATCATTTTTCATAAATATGTCTTATTCTACCATAGTTAAATCATTTGAGAGGAGACTTACCTTTGTATCAGTTAAATTTTTAATTAAAATGAAGTACCAAGGCAAGTGTTTCTCTTCCCTAGGCGCCTAAGGGGGAGAAATTGCCGAATGTGGGTCTTAGTCAAATTAATTTGTGAGATGCAAATTAAAAGATAACTTTATGATTAAAGTGAGGGTGAGTGAAGAGACACCAAATCTCAGCCACCCATCTAATCTAATCTCAGCTTTTAGATTAGAAAACTCCTCATCTTCCCTCATGAGGTTGATTAAGGCAAGTGGGCGCACCCATTCTTGGGTAAGAAGAAAATGGAGAAATCTTGGTGAGATGCCAAGAGGCTCTTGGTGAGATGCCAAGAGCAAAAAGAAGTTGGAGAAATCTTGGTGAGATGCCAAGAGGCTCTTGGTGAGATGACAAGAGAAAGAGAAGAAGAAGCAACAACAGTCTTGTTGAGAGAGCAAGAGATTCTTGGTGAGATGCCAAGAGGTTC
>SNQJ01S0000456.1:306757-317516 GCA_010110895.2 Picea sitchensis
TTTGGGGGGCATTCTGTTACCCATGATTTTGGTCGTCATGATGATGTATTGATGATGGTGTACTCAGGCTCTTCATAAGAACTTTCTCCTGAGAAAAGTTACTTTCATCTCTTCCCAGAAAACTCATTTTTGAAGAAGGTTTGTAGGCTACTAATACATTTGGGTGCGAGAATTCCTTGTTCTCGCAGGCTGCCTTAAGCCAGGGTGCAAACTTCTCGCACTGTGTGGAATAGCTAGGGTGAAAACTCTTCCTAAAGCATGGAAAAAGATGAATTCTCGATGTTTCTAGAACGGAATCTTCTAGAAGGATGGGTTGGCATTCGAATTGTTATCCTAGTACTGGATTCCTTGATATTGTGGGATCATTATTATCCAAGTAACTAATTCATTCTCTCCTATATATTGAGGGAATTCTCATGGAAAAGGTTAAGAAAGATTCATTGGAGAATTCATGAAAGAATTGTGTGAAGGACTGAAGCTTGAACACCAGCTTGGAGACTCTAGCAAGTCTATCAAGAGGATTTGATCTTCTTCATACAAGGATTGAGCAAGTGTGTGTGTCGGAGACAAGATCCATCGAAAGGAAGTTTGCGACATCAAGGCTCAGGTTGTAATCTTTACTTTCCATTAATATGATACAGTGGAATGTCCCTTTCCCATAAAGCTATTTCCACTTTATTGTGTAATTCCTTGATCATACACATAGGTTGACAGTTGAATATATTGTGCTATATTCACTTTGGTTGGTTTTTTTTGTCTTGGTCTGGACTTCACGAGAGCACTGGAGCGAAGCGGGAGCAACAAAGACCCTAGGAAGCAATAATAAGGTATGTTATTTGTTCTTGCCTCCTAGTTAATTCAATGGTCAAAACTTAGGGAAAGAGTCATGTCCTGTCCTATTTTTTTCTAGAGCCAGGTGGATCTAGGGAGATCTGTTAGTGTCCACACCTACCGATTAGTCCGATAACATCTTCTTTGACCTTTTTGAAACTTCTGGAATCTCCTTGGAGGGTGAAATTCTTTATGTATGAATTTTTTTGGGGGGTGAGACTCCTTATGTTGATGAGTTTATTTATAGAAGTAAGACCTCTTCCTTCCTCCTTTAGTATGAGCATATAGGGATTGATCTTCATCTCTTGAAAGTATTGCTTCTCGGTTAGCCACTCTTGCTTCTTCTTGACCGCATTCTTCCCGAAGACCGTCAAAGTGTAGTTTCTCCTTTTTGGCACAAATAGTTTGGATGAATGCATCCCAATGTCTTGTGAGACCATTAAGGGTCGTCATTAAGAGTTTGTATTCATATAGAGTATCACCAATTTCTTCTAGTTATTCCATGAATTGACATATTCTAGAGAAATACTCTTGAACTATTTCTCCTTTCTGCATCCTTGTACTTTTGAGTTGAGTTCTTAGGTTAATATTCTGGTTGATGTTATTTCCTTCATACATCCTGGTTAGGACATCAAACATTTCTTTTGGAGTCTTATTTGAATCCACTTGAGGAATAAAGTTATCTTTAATAGAATCTGTAATGATTCTTTTGGCCCTAACTATGTCCTTTTGGTGTTTTGCTTTAGCCGCAACATCGGTAGGTTCTGGTACATATTATTTAATGAATCTTGCTAGGTCATTCTCTTCAAGAATTAGTTCAATCCTATACTTCGAAGAATGGATCTTTTCCACACCTTCTATCTTGTCAACAATCTTGGTGCTTGCAGACATCTTTACATGGAGCTAGGAAAATGACCAAAAATTGAAAATGCTTAGAATTTATTTTTGAACTTACCAAGAGGTGCACTTGACTAAGGCAAGTAGCTTAGTGATGTTAGATTTTAGAAAACACAAATTTCCCCCCTTCAAACTGGACTATCATATTTCTGGACTAGTACTTCTGGTACTGGTTTTGGTTTTATGGTTTTGTGGTACCAGTGAAAACTAGGGTTTCCTTTTCTGGGAGTTCTGTCCACTAAAAAAGTGCAATGAGGCTTCCAAAGGGATCACTAGACTAGGGCACACTTCCTTGATGAGTTTTAGGATGAAATTCTTCTTCAATAGAAAACCCTAATTTTCTTGTACGACAACATTGACGTTTTTGCTTATCTAGTGAAAGATGCTCTCTTCAACTTAGCTCTGAAGCCATGTTAAGGTTTAAGCTATTATTAGGTTTCTTTTTAATTTACTAGATAACCATAGCATAGATAGGATCACTGAGAGAAACACAATCACAAGATACACAATATTTATCCTAGGAAACCCTCATGGGGGAGAAAACCAAACAAAAACTTCCTTAATATAGATAGTCAATACAATGCCAAGGAAATAAACCAAAACACTAGAGAATATCCAACACTGAGTAATGCACCTATCTCTTCCTTCTTCTCCCAACTGCAGCTACCAAACTTGTGCACTGGATGAGTGAATGAGTGAGTGAGATAATGAGGCATTGGCTTCCTTTATTTATACAAACTGACAGGTGCTGAAAATGTGTCTCTTCACTGGGCAGTGCTGACTTGTCTTCTTAGTGGTTAAAACCACTTTAATTAGCCTGGGGAATGACTTCTCAATTTGAATATTATATTTAGGGTTTGACCAATCCACAAAGGGGATTCGGTCAATTAAAATGCCCGGCATCATCAATCCACAAAAGGGGATTGATCTAATGAATAATAACTCAATAATAAATAGAATACTCTTTGTAGTTACAATATTTCAACAAAGGAGAGGGATGTGATCCTTTCCTTCATGCATCGATGAGAGATATAGATTTAGAAATCTCATACGAATGTTCTTACTGCACTGAAATCTTAGTAGGAGGGTCTTGTTCCCTTGCGTCCTCCTCTTCCATTTCCTCTACTTCCTCTTCCGCTTCCTTTGATTCCTCTATCGATTCCTCTTCTTCCTATTTTTCCTCCTCTGATGGATCCAAAGGGATTAGTTCCATAGGAGCATCCTTACTTGTTTCCATTGGAGTCCCTTTGTGTTCCTAAAGTGTAGCTTGGATTGGATCTACTTATGTTCCCTTTTTTACCATATTTGGTTTTTTTACTTGGACCTCTGATTGGATTGTAGTTGGGTCTGCCTCTACACTATCCTTGCCCACTTCCTCTGAAACTTCAAGAACCTCATATTTATTGATGTCCATAATAGATGGATTTTTTTAATTTACCTTTGATTTTTTCATCACCATGGGATGCTTCTTTTTCCTCTTGTTTCAGACTGGATTGAAAGGATTTTGCTCTTGATTACTAGTGGAATTCATATTCTTCTTTTGGGAAGACTTGTTTTCTTGGGTCTTTGGACAATTCTTAGCAAATTGTCTACACTTGTGACACAAATTAACATAATTTTCTCATTATCAATCCAGGGTTTGTAAGTGGCTCCAATTTTCCATGTTAATTCATATTTCCTATTGGAGGCTCTTATCCAAGTCCACTTCCATACAAATTCTAGGACACAAAAACAAATTGCCTTCTAGTTCTACATTATCAATAAATAAAACCCAACTTGTTCTCTATCTCTTTGAGAGGAATATCATCCTAGAATAGAAGAAAAACATGGGGTAGTCTAACCCACACGGGGGACGATGTGATATCTTCTTTTGGGTTGAAATCAAGAGACCATTAGGATAAAACAACTCCTAGATGCCATAAAATTATGGTCCTGAGTGGAAGATCAATTCTCGATTTTCCTTGCTACAAAATAGAGAAACAAAAAAACCTCTTCCTGAAGAATACAAAATTACCCATCCTTGGAGTTTCAGAGCCCATTGTTATGATACCCATGATTCTATGGATCTTGTATTGGGCCATATGAATGTGAACTTTACCACTAAGGCCTTCTCATGGAGGATAAGGGATTTTTCCCTCAAAATTGGAATGGACAGATCCAAGTGAGGGATGGCATCCATCCTTTTGACAAATTTGTTCGACACTAAGTGAGCTCCATTAGTTGGCTTCAGATTGCAAACCAACAATTTAAGGGCCTCAAAAGTTTTCAACAAGATTGTCTCCCATTGCCATAGCTTAGCCACAATAAAAATATTGGCTCAAGTTTGAATTATGTGGAGTTTGGGTGTGGTTCTTATCCAACGAAGTCACAGAGAGCAACATAAACAACTAGGAACATAGCTACAAGAGAGGCTTCCTATGTTACTATTTTAGGAACCTAGTTGCAAAATAGTGCTAGTGCATTCAGGAGTCCAACTATAGTTTTTCTTGTCACTTAAACAAGGAAAAAATTGGGGGTTAAATTTCGTTTATGGGTTAATTTTCCATGTCTTTTTCCAAAAAGAATTCTCCAAATTTTCTCTTTAAAAAAAGTAATCTGTCTATATGATAACATTATTTTATTTTATATATCGCATCTTTAAAAATTTCAATATTTTTATAAAAATACCACTAAACATTTTATATTATCATTTTAAAAATTAATAAGATTAGTCAAAATTTACACTATAAAATAAATGTGGATCTTTAAAAATTTTTACACATTCAAATCAAAATCAATCAATTTATAAAAATTAAATATATTTTTATAAAATGCATTTAAAAAATCACACTTAACTAAAAATTGTCCCATGCATTCATGCACAATTGGATGTATATGAATGGTGAACAATCAAGTGCATTTGGATGTATATGGATGGCATGTTTACGAGTAAAATGGATTATGATTATGATCATTATCAAAATTATATTAATTATTTTGATTTTTAATATATGTATATATATATATTTCAAATATTTTTTTAACAGATATTTGAAAATCAAATTAAATATATTTGTAAACATAATATCAACAAGAAGCTGGAAATCTTCACCACAAGGTTGGCATCACCACTACTCCCGCTTTCGAGGGAGGTCCTTTCGGACTACACCAAGCTTATCTCGAAAGTGATCAAACTTTACACAAGACATAGGCTTGGTCAACACATATGCAACTTGTTCATCCATGCTAACATACTGGAACTTTATGGCTCCTCTCTGCACCATATCACAGATGTAATGATATCCATTTTATGTGTGTGTTGACTTGTCATGGAACACAGGGTTCTATGTCATCTTTATGAAACTCTGGTTATCGCATAGAATCATGGTTTCTTCCATATCCATATCGAATAGACCTATCAAAAACTTTCGAAGACATATGGCTTCATAACTGATGGAACATGCAACGATGTATTCTGCTTCTATTGTGCTGAGAGAAATACTTGATTGCTTCCTACTCTGCCATGAGATCATGGCTGAGCCAAGACTAAAACAACATGTTGAAGTGCTCTTTTTTTAGACACACTTCAATCCCAATTTGAATCGGTATAACCACTCAGTCTGAAGTCATGATCTCCATTATAACTAAGACCAAAAACTAATGTACCCTTAAGGTACCTCATCACTTGTTTTGCAGCAACCAGGTGAACACGTCTGGGCTCTAGCAGAAATTGACTCAAGGTGTTCACAACAAAACATATATTTGTCTCGGTGTTCGTTAGATACATCAATGATCCAATGATCTGTCTGTACAACATAGCATCAATCAATTCTGATGAAGTGTCAACCATTAGCTTCAACTTTGTTTCCATGGGTGTATTCATGGATTTGCACTCCAACATATCAAACCTCTTCAGTATTTCAACTGCATACTTCCCTTGGTTCAGGAATATCTTCTATGAGCTTTGTCAGACCTCAAGACCTAAGAAATAGTGCATTAGGCCAAGGTCTTTTATCTCAAATTCTGCAACGAGCTTCTTCTTACACTCAATGATGAGATTTTCTTCTCCAGTTAGAAATAATTCGTCCACATACAACATCAAAATAACAGGCTCATCATTCATAACCTTGAAGTAAAGGTTAGAATCTTATTTACTCTTGGTAAAGCCCAAGATCGTCATGAAATTGTCAATTCTTCCATACGAAGCTCTAGGAGCTTGTTTCAATCAGTACATAGCCTTCTTCAATTTGCATACATGAGTCTTTCTATCTTCAACTTCAAACCCTTGAGGTTGTTATATAAACACTTCCTCTTCTATGACACCATTTAAGAAAGTTGTTTTCACATCCATCTAGTGTAACTTCCATTTCATCTTAGTTGTAAGGGCTATGATGGTTTTGATTGAAGTGTATCTGGAAACATGAGCAAACATCTCTTCAGAGTCAATGCCTTCCTTTTGAGAAAATCCATGAGAAACAAACCTTGCTTTGTATTTCTCAATACTTCCATCAACAACATGTTTTATCTTGTATAGCCATTTGGAAGATACCACATCCTTGCTCTTTGGTCTGGGAACTATTTCCCATACATCATTCTTTATAATGGATTGGTATTATTCTGTCATGGCACCTAGCCATTCTTTATTCTACATGGATTCTTCAAATCAAGTAGGCTCCTTCTCTAAGAGATCACACCTCAAAGCCATATAACTAGAGAATGGATTGGGTCTCTTGACTTGTCTCATGGTTCCTTCGGGGGCACCATACTTCTCTCCATCTTGGATAAGTTCCCTTTCCTAGGCTGTCTTTCTCTTGTGGGAGATCGTCATTTGGGGAGATTATTGAGATTCTATTATGTCATGACCTTCTAGAATCTCCTCATCAGGGGAAGTTATGACTTCCCTCACTGGTTTTGCAACTCTGGGAGCCACAAGTTATTCTTCATATACTTCTTCAAGATGACATCTTCTTGAATTAATGAGTGTTGCATATTCATCAAAGGTTACATATTTGTTGATCGCAATATGATGGTAACCTGGCATGTATATTCTGAAGGCCTTGGAGACCTCACAGTATCCAAAAATTATTCCCCTCTTTCCTTAAGGGTCCATCTTGGTTCTCTTCTCTTTTGGAACGTGTACAAATATGGGACAACCAAATATTTTGAGATGGCTTACTTCTGGCTTCTTTCCAGAGAAAATATCTTCATGGATCTTGAACCCAAGTGCACTATGGGATAATATGTTCTGTACATATATTTATGTTCTTGTTGCTTCTTCCCATAAGTGCATTGGAAGATCTTGATCATGGATCATGGTCTTCACTGCTTCCATTAAAGTTTTTTTCTTTCTTTCTGCTACACCATTTTGTTGAGGATTGTAGGGAGTGGTGAGATCCCTCTTGATCCCAACATCTTTACAAAATTTTACAAACTCTTTTGAGGTGTATTCTCCTCCATTATCTGACCTGAGTATCTTGATATTTCTTTCAAATAGATTCTCTATCAAGGCTTTGAATTCCTTGAATTTACCGAACACTTCATCTTTTGATTTGAAAAAGTAAACTCGGGTTTTGCGAGAATAGTCTGTTGGAAATACTGAGAGGGGGGTGAATCAATATTTAGAGAAATTAGTATTTTTGAACTTGTACTTCAATCAGATCATGTATTCAATTTATATCCAATCCGTAATGAATATTATTCAATGAACAATGAAGAATAGTATATAGATACACCAATACACCATGCACAATATATAAGAAGTAATCATGTATTATTGTTCAAAGGAAGTAATGAATTCCAAAGGTAAGTACAACTTCCAAATATAAAGGGAGGGATAAACCTCCAAAAGGAAGATACAATCCTCCAATATCAAGAGAGGGTTGACCTCTCAATCCTTTCCCCTTCCTTCCACCCAAGAATATATGAGAGATAATGAAAATTTACATTAAATTATCACCATCAATCAACCACCACATAGAACATTATAATGCTTCCTGAGACTTCTTCAACTTATGCAATTATTCACTTCTTAGAATACTCTGATCCTGTAGATAATATTACTCAATGTATTCTCTCAAACTCCTCCAATTTTCACTCCTTGAATCCTCCCAGAAAATGAGTTATAGAGAAAATGGTAGACCTTATTCAGTTCTAGTTCATTCAAGAGAGAGAACTTGTATATCATGCCCTCTGCTCAATATTTAACATCCGATTCTGAAATTCATACACATGAAACTACAACCCATACTATTTCCAATGAAATTTGTCTCACTTCATTTGGATTATCTGTGAATAATTTTTTACCGTTTTACCTGGAACACCTGTTTATGACTAGCATCAAGACTAGTCAAAAACCCTATCTTCCACATAGTGTATCTCCAAAATTATAGCGAATAAAGAGCTAAATTGTTTATCACATGTACCTAGATATGTCTTCTCAATAGCCTCCAAATTTCACCATATGAATCATTCTAGAAACAAAGTTATAGTGAAAATGGTAAGTTGACCTGTAAATAACATACCTTAGAACACAACACCAAAAGACGTCATCCTCCCTTGAAATTCGACTTTCTTTACTTCATATTTCCTCAAAAAATTGACTTATATCTCCTTGTTCATTAATAAACTTGTGTGTGTTGAAAAATGAATGTATAATGAGATGTATTTATACGCTTTATGTCACTTCCTTTTAACATTAGGGTCGACATGTAGTTTATGCTTCAAGTCACATTGTCATCTTCAAAAATTCATTTCTCCTCAATCATGAGGATCCATGTGACATGCCACATACCACCGGAAGCATCATGAATTATACTATGCATCCATGGGTGTTTTATCTGCATGTTTAATTTCCTTCATGTCTATCTACTTCGATCAACTGCGGAGTCAAAAATCCAATGGCTAGGGTTGACATCAATGACCACAACCAATGACTAGGGTTAACATCAATGACAACAAGCAATATTCCAACAATCTCCCCCTTTTCCATTGATTGCAACACTCATGCTCCCCCTGTCATCATGATCCCAATTTCTCTCCACCTTTGACATCAATGGAAAAGGGTGGGTTTGCGCCCCCTGAGTTCAATGGCATAAGGTGACCTTCTTCTTTGGGGCTGCTCCCCCTGAACATGTGGCACTCAATAATACTTCATTCTTATTTTTGGTCTTTGGGACATTTTCTTCGTTGGAATCCTTTTGTGTGGCTTCTATCTTCTATCTCTTCTTCATGTCTAGGATGTATATGTTGTTTGGTCATCTTGTTGCAGTTGCAACCAATCTTGCTAAGTTCTTTTCTATGATTTTACATTTTCAGGAGTCAAACGTAAGAGTGTATCCTTGATCACATATTTTGCTGACACTAAGGATATTATGCTTCAAATCTTCAACCAATAGTGCCTTTCATACTTTTACATTTTCACTTCCAAGCTTTACAGTTCATTTTCCAAGTATTTTGGTAGATGAGTCATCTCCAAATGCAACATTTCCACCGTTTTTCTTCAAGATGACAAATTTGCTTTGATCTCCAGTCATATGATATGACCACCCACTGTCTATGAACCATTCATCTTCTTTTTTTCATTCTTTAGCGACCAATGTTATTCGACAACTTTCATTGTGTGGACTTTCTTTCCTTTTCCATGCTGTAGTTGGTATATGGAAATTTGGCATAGGATTATCTTCCTTCATCTCTTTGCAATCTCGTGCTTTGTGACCAACATTATAGCACTTGCAACATACAATATTTTTGTCCATTAATGCCCGTCAAATGGATTATAATTTCTGTTGACAGGTCTGGGAACATTTACATATCTACTATTTGCACCATTCATGTATCTTTCGTAGTTATTCCTTTCATTGATTCTACAATTGATTTCCTTGTGTCCAAAATTTCCACAAGAACAACAATGTCCAAGAAATAAATTTTGATACCTAGGAGTAAGTGATCTTCTTTGTGGTGTGGTCCATCTGGGTTAACGATATATTCTTATGTAGTTTCCTTCATAATGATTGCTTTCATACCTGATGGGAGAGGATGTTCTTGATGTCTCATTCCTTCTAAATTCTAGTCTTCTATCTTGTTGTTCAACTTGCTCTAGAGTGTTGGTTTCATCCTTTTCATCTTCCTTCTCTTGTTTTGTTGTCTTCAAACTGTCATTGTATACTAGTACTGTCTTGTTGTTTGGAGATGTTTGACTGCTAAGGATCTCATCTAATTTTCAATGTTTTTTTTGAACTTCTTCAGTTAATTTTCCATTGTCAATAGTAGCTCCACTTTTGTGTCATTCAATTCTTTCAATTTCTCATAATCTTCTAATTGTTCCTTCAAGCTATCAATGGTGTTTTCAAGGTTGTAATTCTCTTCTTCGCAACTATTCAATTCACCTTTTATTATTATGTTTGTGTTTCTAAGCTTGCTATTTTCAGTTTCAACATGCTTCAACTTTTCAAGATTCTCATCTTCTTGTTCACTCTCTACGTTGTCTTTGTATCCCCAAAATGAATCAAGGTTGGTTTCTTCATCTAGATATTCTTCAGAAATGATTTCTTCTTCTTTAGAACTCTTGTGATCATTATCATGGGTTTCTTGGGTTATGGAGAGGACTTCTCCTCCATCATTATCTTCTTCATCAGGAGATGTCATCATCCTTGGGGTAGAATCTCTTTTTATTGTTAAGACTTCTCTTTTTATAGTAGAATTTTTCATAAATATGTCCTATTCTACCACAGTAAAATCATTTGAGAGGAGACTTACCTTTGTATCTGCCAGTTCCATTCTGGAGCCTTCTTGCGAAATTTTCTATTTCTTCATCAAGGTCGTTATCCTTGTCTTTTTTCTTATTTATTGTTTTAAAGGCCGCTTCATTGTTTGACTGGTCACTTTTTGTACCTGTTCTCATTTCATATTCAATAAGAGACCCATGTAATTCATCCATTGTCATTTTGGTCAAGTCCCTAGTTTCTTCAATGGCGGAGACCTTAGCATCATACTTCAAGAGAAGTGATCTCAACACTTTTTGTACAACCAAGGATTCATTGAGATCTTCACCTAA